>JALLOS010000665.1:0-13433 GCA_036939435.1 Stephanodiscus minutulus
ACCAAAACAGGATTTTTGGCCATTTTAGCGATAAAAACAAAAAAAGGGTGAAAAGTTTTGGTAGGCTGCAAGGATCGGCCTTACTGGTACAAAACCTACATACGAAGAAACCAAAAAAAATCAAAAAAGGCGCATATCGATAAAAGGAGAAGCACACCGAACGAACATCATATCACCGAACCAAGAGCATTCAACATCTTATCTAAAATTTTATCTTCATCGGGCGCATGATGTGGTGGACAACAACCCTTCTCCGCCGCCACCAAAATTAAAAATACTATCAATAATAGCCCCCCCCATATTGCTAATTTCCCCCCCCCCTCTTCTCTAGAGAGGGAGAAAACATCATGATGGTCGCGTCCCCGCCCGTCGCCGGGCCACCGCCGATCCGCGACCACCCCCGCCACCGCGGCGACGACGTCGACGACTGCGACGACGACTACGACGAGGAGGAGGGGGAGGTGGTGGAGGTCAACAAACAGCAGCAGCAGCAGCAGCAGCAGCAGCAGCAGCAGCAGCAGCAGCAGCAATGGCAACCACCGCAACCACCGCAGGTTCAGCAGCAGCAACATCGGCCACAGCAGCAGCCGCATCGTCATCCGCATCCGCATCCACCAGAGGGGGGGGGTCGGCAGCGCCGAAGGAGGGGGGGGGGCAATCGCTCCAGACGGCATCGTCCTCCTCCTCCTCCCCCCCCCCCCCCCCCCCCCCCCACGACGACGACGACGACGACGACGACGGCGGCGATGGCGATGGCGGGGGGGAGTTACATTGGCAGTCACAGCCTAAATCCCGCGCCCTACCTCGGCGCCCCCCCCTCTGGTAAACTCGACCCCGCGCCGTCCCCGTCGTCGGCGGCGGCCGCAGCGGGGGAGGGGGGGGGGCACCGGTCGCCCCCCCCCGCCTTTCGCCGGGGGGAGCGACCGGTGCCCGCGTGGATGATGGCGGCGCTTCGACCGCCCGCGCCGAGGCGGGACGTCGGCGACGTCGGCGACGTCGGCGACGGCGACGTCGGCGACGTCGGTAACGGCGACGACGACGACGACCGCGACGGCGGCCCCGGGCGAGCGAAATTCGCCCCCCCGTCGCTCCCCCCCGGACGGGAGGGAACGACGACAGAACCCCCCGGGAAGAGGCTCGCGATCGAGGTGGGGGCGGACGGGGGGGGGGCGAGGGCGATCGTCGCGGTCGGCGCCGCCGGGGCCGGGGGGGGCGACGGCGTCTGCGTCGGACCCGTCGTCGTCGACGGCTGGGGGGGAGGCGGAGGCGGAGGCGGGGGGGCGTGCGGGGGGGGAGGGCCGGCGGCGGGGGGGAAGCGCTCCCGACCGCCGCCGCCGCCCGCGGTCCCCGACCCCGCGAGGGACGCGCCCCCCCCCCCCCCCCCCCCCCCCCCCCCCCCCCCCCCCCCCCCCCCCCCGCCGCCGCCGACGCTCCTCCCCGCGCGGCCTCCGCCCCCCCCTCGCGCGGGGATCCTCCCGCGACGCTCCCCGGCCCGCGTCCTCCGCCGGGAGGTCCCCGCCCGGGGGGTGGCGGCGGCAGCGGCCCGGCCGCGGGCGGGGACGTCCCCGCCGGTGGTCCCGCCCGCGACGGATGCGCGGCCCCGACGACGTCGGATCCCCCGCCGGGGGGGGGGGAGGACGCCGAAGATTCCCATCGTCTCGGGGGGAGGGACGTCGCCTTCGTCGTGGCGGGCGGGGCGATTCCCCGCGCTCCGTCGCTCGGGGGGGGGGACCGCCCGCTCGCCGGCGCCGTCGGCCGGGCGGCGCCGCCCCCCGCGGGGGACGGGCCCGCCGCCGCGACGACGGCACGCAGGGTCCTGGACTCGAGCGTGCGCAGGGTGTCCAACCTGCCGGCGTGGATGGTGGCGGCGGCCGCGCGTCCCGATCGTCGCGCGCCGCCGCCCCCCCCCGCGGCGGGGGCGGGTCCGAGGGTCGTCGTCTCGGACGATCGTCGTCCTCCTCCCCCCTCCCCGGGGGGGGGGTGCGACCGCCCGGGGATGGGTTGGGGGGAGTGTCGCGGGACGGCCAATGCGGCCGGGATGCGGCGTGCCGCGCCGCTGCCCAACGGCGGGATGGAGCGACGAGACTGGCCGCAGCAGGGGCCGGGACCGGCGCAGATCGCGCCGCCGATGATGCGCTCGTTCCCGAATGCCGCGGCTAATCCGATCCCTCATCATCCGCAGCACGGCAGCCATGGCGGTGGCAGGTACCTTCCTCCTTTTCAGGGAGGGAATCAGCAGCAGCAGAGGAGGGACCTCTCCACGTTCGAGCAAGCAGATGCGCGTAACTACGATGAGGGCAGGTGGAACGTCGAGAATCATCGCCGGATCAACCACCCTTGTCAGTTCTCTGCCAGCGCGATTTCCAGTCCCGGTCGTCACCGTCACCCGCCGCCCAATCGGTGCGACGGGCCTCCCGCGTCCATGCCTCTCGCGAGTCGAATCATTTACCACAACGGACGCCCGGTCCCCGCCGAGCTTCATGGCGGACGGAGTTCTCCCCCCCGCCTGGATCGGCCCACGACGATCGTCGGCGCGGATGATCACGCCCACGAATCCGCCCTCGACAGTCGTGCCGAGGATCGTCCCGGGGGGCGGGGTCTTGTCGATGCGAAATCGGGGATCTCTCCCTCGGGTGGTGGTTCCGCCGGTTCCGCTCCCACTGGGAAGATGGATGCCGATGTCGACGGGCCGATTTCCAAATCGGTGGACCCTCCGCCCATCGAGCATTTTGCCACCTTCCTCCCACCGACCGCGAAGAAGGATTCGGTCGATGGGGCCGGAGTTAAACCCGGGAACTTGCCCTCGCGCGAGCGGTTCGCGACCTTCCTCCCCCCGACGAAGAAAATTGATTCTCCGGGACCACCCAAGATTGACGCTGGCGGAACACACGGAGCGAATCGTGCGGGTCGAGATGTTAGGGAGCTGCCCTTGAATAGAGGCATTTCATCATCCGCGAGGCCTGGTGGTCGCGACACCCACTTGAGCTCCTCCGTGATGATTCACGATTCGATGACTCCGGGGGGCATTGGTGCCACTCATCAGGAAGACCGCACACAACCCGCCGTTCGTAAGAACCACATTCGTATCAAAATACCCAAAGTCACAATTAAGGGCGAACCGAATACTGCCGCGGCTCCCATCTCGGACACCACGTTGCCGAAAAAAGTCAAGTTGAGGATATCCCACTCGCACGGCGGTGAGAAGGATACATCGGAGGGACAGGTCAGCATCGTGAGGAAGGTCAGTTTGGCGGATGTTTTGCCATCCGCTGCCTACTCGGATTGCAGCTTGGAGGCCAAGGCGCAGCAAATTTTGGCGATGGCGCGCCTTCGATTGAAGGCGTCCATGGCAGGAAATGATACCGTTCCACCTTTGGCAGTACCGAAGTGGGGAGAGACAGAGCTTGTAGTCGATTCTTTGATGGATAAGACCTCTACTGATGCCGTGGCAGAAAGTGCTAAGAAAGATGAACTAGGATCGAGGCAGTCGAGGGTGCGTAGCGAATCTCCAGTGTCACTACCAAGCGAGGATCACATTATGCATTGCAACATGTCGAATTCGGCATCATCGAACCATTACATTGTTAAGCCCGAAACCGAGAGGATACAATTTTCTAATAATCCGAAGAATAAGTCATCACAGCGGGATGATGGAGTAATGCCTACTGCTGCCCCCCAGATTTTGGAAAAAGGTCAGGAATGTAAATCGCTTCCGAAGTATGTTGGTGACGGACGTCTCCATGTCGGTAAATTGACCTTGCAATCAATTACACATGGCAGCACAATGAAAAAGGAGGCAAAAAATCTGTCGTCAAAAAACTTGTCAAGGAAGACGCCAAGAAAATCATCACTGGAGGCGTCGAAGAAGACATTGAAATCCTCAGCCAAAGAGAGTCACCGCAGTCATGCGCGCAAAAAAGTCCAAAGTTATCAACTTTTGGACCTTAGTGAACTGGATTCTGATAGTGACAAGAGTGACTGGGAGAGTAGCACGACCGACAGCAGTGGTTCAGGTAGTAGCATTTCATCCTCCACATCAAGCTCCTCGTCTGTTTCCTCGTCGTCGTCAAGCTCGTCATCTGTTTCCTCCTCGGCGTCAAGTTCATCGTCATCTTCCAACAGCAGTAGCTCCTCTTCCTCCTCAAGTGATTCGGATGTTTCTTCTGATGACGAGAGCCATGCGCCGTTGCAGCTGCCCCCAACCCTTAAGCAACGTAGCAGAAGTAAGAAAGCGGTCAAGAAAAACCGTCGGTACAGTCGCAAATCTTCGGATATTTCCTTCGTTGCCCAGCCTCCTCCTCCGAAGGTGACTGCACCCACTGAAGCAGAGATAAGGAAAATATTGCTCGAGGATTCCGCCACCTTCGGAGAAAGCAACTGTAACTGGGTCCGTCGGTCGAGTCGCCAACCCTCAAAGTCCGTCCTTAATTCTGCCGGTGTTCGAGATCTCCTTGACAAGCTGAATTGTAATGACTCCGACATGGTTGTTCTCAAAATGAAGAAATATCTTAACGATCCGGACATCCCACCTGTAATCATGAATGCTGCCCTTGACGCTCTGGAGGAAAATTCAAACTGTCAGGCGCTTTACATACAGGTAAAGAGTTTTTGGCACTTAGTAGACTGCATATCTGATGAAACTCATTCTCACCGTCTTTCCCTGTCACTCCATCCACCCTTTCCCAGAACTTTAATAATGCCATGCTTGATGACCAAATGCTGCATTTGTTACGAATTCTGCAGTCGCCTAAATGTCGCATCTGGTGTTTGAACATCGGAGAAACGTACAACGTGTCTAACAAGGCTTGGAAAAAATTCGCCAAAGGGCTAAGACATACCAAAGTAACTCACATGTACGCTAGTGAGCACACGATTACGCCAGAGCTGAAAGACATATTTCGTGATGTGATACGCGACAATCGCATCAAGCACACCATGCACAGTGACCCAAACAATTTACACGTGATTATCCGTTGCACCCACTGTTGGTGGAACCCTATAAATGCCGAAAAACTCCAGCCGTTCATCAAGAATAGCGGATACGAGCACGTGTTGTTCGACACGATAACTCTTGGCCTGAAAGGAACTACCGACGGCAAAATCAACATCGATAGCATATGAGATGATGAAAACGTGTCATCCACCAGAGAAAAAATGTATTTTATCTCACTGAACATCTGACCGTGTATATTTCACATCTACAAAAACGTTCATATACATCAGTTAATGTTACATTTCCCCTGCCAGTATATCACATTAAAGAGTCCTTTTTGAATGTAAGGGCACGCGGGTTTATCGTAAATCCCCGCTCCCGGCAAGAGACTCACACCTGGATCTGTACGTACGCTAGGCGTCAATGGTTTTGAGTGTAAGGAGGTTACCAACAGTAGGATGAGTAAAATGGTTGTTGGGTGGCTCTTGAGCGTTAATGACCTGCCTCATTAAAAGGCCATTGTCAATAATCCATAGCACACGAATGTGAGTCACCACAACCATACGACTTCTAGCTAGTTCACTTTTGAGTTGTTATGCCATGGCTAGAAAAATCCTGCCATCGGAGCGGCGCTCACCAATTCCATAATGTAGAGGGGAAGAATTATGACCTAATAGAGAGTACGTAGGATATTGTATCATAGAGAGAGAGAGAGAGAGGGAGAGCTCCCGAAACATTGCCCCCACCCCTCCCCTATTGTAGTTCCGCCACCTACATCGACCATCGGCCCCATTGGCACCGCTTCCTTGCCACCGCCACAGCCGCCACGGACCCCGTTTTACAATACCGTCATCGACGCCCGCCCGCCACCGCCCCACGACTGTCACCGCCCACTCCAGCTTGCCGCCACCGCCTCAACCGGTCAATAACAATGCATGGGAGAGGACAGAGATACAAGAAGTCTCCCAAAAGCACAAAGTGTCGCACAAGTCCTCTGCTGAAATATCCTGCAATCGAACCATTGTGGACAATTTTGCATGTCTTTGTTCTGTCACAAGAAGAGTACTTAACAACCCCGACGTAAAGGATAAATCTTTGACTGCTCCCTTCCACAGTTTTGGTGGAGGACTTTGTGAGTAATCCGAGAGGTTAGTTGCCATGCTGCGAAAAATGTACTGATATTCACCCTCCGTTCATACTTTCCCAACATAGCTAACTCATGGGAAGACGTTTACGGACCAAATGGGGAGGTACTCATAATCGGAGGCGTACAATTTTCGTACACCAGAAAAAATTAGGTCGAAATCGACAACTGGGCAACGAGGTTTGCACCATCGCCGCATGAAGTCAAGTCGGTGATGCATCTACTGCTCCGGCTTCAGCTTTTCGGAAATGAGGCGGTAGAAAATGACACCACTGATAGTCTAATGCGCGAGATTGCTTTGAACCGAGGAAAAATAAGTGGTAATACATTACGGACAGACAAAGAATTTGCAACGCATTTCGTTGATTTTTATGTTTGAATTTGACCTTTGATGTTTGATGACTTCAATCAATGTACCGGTGTACCCAAAACGATGGACGAGGAGTTCATTAAGAAATCGACGGCCTTTTTAACCACAATTTCAGGATACTTGTTCATTACTTGAAATCTATCGACAAAACCCTTGTCAATGAATTGGCGATCCTCAAGACCGGCGGTACCATCTTCGATGAAACAAAAAGAAGATCGTTTCGCCGAATCATGCAAACTAAGAGGGACACTTTGTCTATGTTGAAAAAGAAGGATTGCGCATCTGTTGGTCAACGAATGAGAATAATGCCATGTGGGTACATCAAGCCTTCTTGCTGCAGATCATCGTCCGAAAAGTAGATGTGATGCTAGTAGAGAATATCACCAAGAATGTCAAGTTAAAGAAGTTTTTGGGTGTTACTTCTTTGGATGATTGTGGAGGGTGCTTGAACCTGGTGGTTTGGAATGGTCGAGACAGTGCACCAAACCATGATGATGGCAATTCATTCCTCATTTGAGAAGCACGACGACCAGGTGGATGTGTATCCAACGCCCAGCAAGAGGGAGCCATGCAACAAACTAAATAACAACAGAGGAGTGAGGGACTAAAAAATGGATCAAACAGAAAATACGGTATTACCCGAGGGGAATAAATAATATCCTTGACTCAATACAGCATTTGGCGGTCTGAGGCGCGCCAAAAACAACATCTCTCGAAAAATTCATTCTCTATTTTAGCCACACCGAGCGAGAAAGGAGAAACATTTTGCGTCTTGTTCCCAACGCTTGTCACATCAATGATTTTTTCATGTCGTTTGTTTCCCCACACATAGTCTGACCGTCATCAACATTTCCGCAGTCAAACACCATGACTGAAGGGGAAAATCGGAAGAGTCCAAGGGTGGCACCACCGTCCCGCAGGCGAGGATGGGCATGCACCACGCTCCTACTGGCCGCAGCCTCTCCATCATCCCACGCCTTCTGGACCCCCGCGTCGACATCGTCGCCGTCGTCGACCCGGCTGCGACTCAACGTTTTCGGTGGGATCGGCGGCGAGAAGGATAAACAGCAGCAGCTGCCGAAGGATATCAAGGACGCCATATCCAAATGTCGCGCGGCGGTGCAGAATGCGCTAGGGGATCGAATTTCTCGTATGGTGCGTCTTCGAATTGAATTCACATTCGCGTCCGCGTGACATCCATCTCCCCTCTCATTGTGTGATCCACCTATCAAACTCCGGGGGGGAAACTGCAACAATATACATTGGATGCGAATGGGCACGTTGATAGGATATAGAGATGCCGGTTGGGGCTAATTTCGGCGTGGAGGAAAAAACCGCCCCTAAGAATAAACGCGGAAATCTATCCTCGTCGATCAACATCGACGAGAAACAGGAGGGTCTCACGATGGAAAAATTGGACAAATCCAACCGCGAGTTGGCGAGATTATTCGTGGAGATGTTCCAGCCGCTCGGGGGAGAGCACATCTGCGCCGTCTTCAACGACGAGTACCTCGCCGATGAAGCGCGACGTCGATGGTCCGGCGATCTCAGCGCCGAATGCAACGTCCTGGCCATCGATCGAAAGGGCAGACGCGGAATCGGGGGGAAGAGGGGGAAGCAGAAGAAGGCCAAGGGATTCGCCGCCATACTCGCGGAGGAGTTGGACGAGGACGGCGCTTCCTCGGGTCCGTTCAACCTCCCGAAAGGCACCGAGGTGGCGATGTTCGTGTCGCCCGGGCCGAAGGAGCTAATTGCCATCGAACGCATATGCAACGAGGCCGGCATGGGCACCTGCGTCATTCTCCTGAACGCCCGCCTTTCCCTCGTCGAGAAGTACGCCACCGTCGAAGCGCGAAAGTTATTCGCCGAGGGCTTCGAACCGGTCTGGTCGTTATCGGCGGCGTCGCAGGAGGAGGCTCCGGGGTGTTTGATACATCGGGCCTACCTCGGCCCTTGGATTCTGGCTCGGAAGCCGAAGGTCGGTCCACCGAAAACGATCGCCCTCAAGGAGGGGGCGAAGTTCACCGTGGAGGAGTGCGCGGATGCGTATGGGAAGATCGAGGTTTCGGAATTGGAGAAGGGAACAGAGAAGCTTGCGGAGAATGTGGTGGGTTGGTTTAAATAGATGATCATGAGCCGAGATGCCATGTCACCCTTTGTCTTAACGGTTTGCTGCACCGACACACCTAGTATGAAAGTACTCATGGTTGTGAACCAATTATATAATTACAGCTACGAGCGTAAAATTTCACCTTCTCCCGAGAGGGTCAGTCAGTCTCTCTCTCCTCTCCGCGCGATTTGTTGTTCACGAAAGACCAAATGACGCTTATCAAACACACCCCAATTTCAACGGGAATCGGAGTCGAGAGATATTCGAGCGATCCTCCGTGCTGTCGTATCGAGGCGACGAACGGCGAGAGCAGCAAGGTCGATGTCGCGACAACCGCGGGCGCCCTCTCGTCCTTCGGGACCAATCCCATCCCCGTGAAGGCGGCGGCCGCGGCGGAGAGGGTCGCGAACGTGGCGACGAAATCGACATCCCGTGACAGTACCCCGCCGGCGATGAAAACGAGACCGAACGCATCGTCGTTGTAGCTGTTTCCCTCGTCCGGCGACTTGTACCCCGTCGCGCGCACCATCGTCATCGCCGCGGGCGAATTTGCGCCGCCACGGCCGCGACCGAGGGGCGGCGGCGGCGGCGGGGGGGGCAATGCCGCACCCGCACGCCTCGATGGGAGAGTCGGAGGAAGATGAGACGGCGGCGCGGAGGACGTCGCCGTCGTCGGTAAACGGCGATGCACGTGAAGGAAGGCCGAAACGGAGCAGCCGGCGGCGTAGTAGGCCGTCACGAGCAGTAGTATCGGCAAGGAAGACATTCATGGGTTTGTGAATCACAACATATTCAATGATGATGATGTGGGTGGGGGATAGGTACAGGTAGGAACATGTACAATATTGTAAGCCGGAATCGGTAACAGAAAAAATGTTCGTACCTTTTTAGAGTATCGTACAATATCTACGTATTGTACCTGTATTGTTGAAGTTGGAGCGCTCGGAGCTCTTAAATAAAATATCCCTTTATGTGTTGATCAACCGCTGTCCCAACCGACCATGGCACCACCCCCGTCCATCGCGATCCTCCCCCTCCTCCTCCCCCTCCTCTTGCCGGCGTCCGCCCTTCGAGGGGCGACCGTCGGCGCCGCGGGGGTTAAGATCGTATGTCATCCCGACATCGTCGGCGGGAGGAGGATGACGACGACGACGACGACGACGACGACGACGAGGACAATGAAGACGACGACGACGAGGACAATGACGACGTTGTCGTTCTCCTCCCTCCCGACTCCGCCGCCGCCGCTCGGGAACAACAACAACGATCGACCGCCACCGCGACGTAGACTCGAGAAGGCGAGTGCGTGCCCCGCCGGGGGAGAGCCCAATATTAATACGATCGGATATGGGGATGGGGACTGCGGGACTGCGGGGCGGGGGGGGGGGGGCCGCGACGAGAACTGGATCCTTTTTTTAATCTCGGACACGGGCGGATATCTCATCTCCACTTTTTCGGGATCGAAGGGCGGGAAGAATACCTTTCCATACTCGTTCGTATTCTTCTGTACCTCTCTCTTTTTGTTCTCACTCTTATTCTCATCGCAAAATCGCCTGATCGTCCAAATATGGCCATGCCCACCGCGCCGCGCGTCCCCCACGCACATACTATCGTCGTCTCCCGTCCCGTCCCCGTCCCCGTCCCCGTCCCCGTCACCACCAGCGCAAGAACAAACGACGTAGGCGCCTCGACGGTCTTCCCGAAAAGATGCGGGCCGTCGGGAATAATAACGGTCGCAACAACAACAACAACAGCGGCGGCGGCGGCGGCGGCAACGCGAGGGTGCTCGACGGAGAATTCTCGTTCGGGGGGGGGGGAGGAGGAGGAGGAGGAGGAGCGGCATCTTCCTCCGCCGCCTCGTCCTCGTCGTCCAAGCCGTCCTCGTCGTCGGGGGGGGGCGTCGTCGATCCGTCCGGCGTACCCCCCCCCCTCGAAGTCGACGAGTCCCGTCCCGTGACCACCGTCGCCGTGCGCCTGCTGGACGGCAGGCGCCTCGTCGTGAGGGTGAACGCCGACGCACCCGTGTCGGAGGTCGCGAGGCAGATCGGATCGTCGAGGGCGGGGGCGGACGTGCCGTACGTCATCACGGGGGGGTATCCCCCCGTCGCGATCGGCGACCTCGACGGTCAGACGGTCGAGGGGGCGGGGCTGAAAGGGGCGCAGGTCGTTCTGAAGAGGGCTTGAGAGGGGGGGAGAAGAGGGGGGGCGATGAGAGAGAGAGAGAGAGAGAGAGAGAGAGGACGACGGATTCACTCGATCGGATCTTCGTTGCGGTGCGCGATGTTGATCGACAATGTTGGGATGGTATTTTTTATTCGGCGCGAGGGGGATGCATCGCCGCGTGATATTAGCGAAGCGCTGTCATGTCGTTTTTTCTGCTTGGCAACGCAGCCATGGCACAACACATCACGATAAAATGCAGTAAGAGAAATATGTCTTCCCCCCCTCCCATCATTAGCCCAGCCGAAGTTTTCAAATCATTTTGCAAAAATCGTACTTATAATGCCTCTCCAGCGACAATTGTCCTTGGCACCACGGTGTTCAGACCAAATCATCATTGAACCATGCGTTGTTAGCATTCATAATCTACGTACCGTAGCACCTCGCTACGGGGAGCTTTTAGCTCTACTGGTTTATCTTACACAAACATAAGCATCCTATCATAGTGGATTTGTCTAATAATAACAAGGTTGGCCGCGATGCCCACGTGGAAATGCGCAAATGGTAAAAACGCACGTTGTGATAGGGAGGATTTGGACTGGGAAGGTTGGCTTGCGCGTTATTTCCCGTGGCTATGATGATTAAGCACCTTGCCGAGGATGTGAACGATGGGGGGGAAAGTATGTACTGATATTGCCATCTCCGTTTGTTACTTATGCTTAGAGGTAGTATGAAAATTTTTGTAAGGGGTTTTGGAATCACGACCGTATCAATGTCAGCGCACGCAGGAGGTGTCTCGTGGGTGGAGATGCTCGCCCAAAAACCTGCCATTCTGGGTGGACGAGGCTGCCGCCCACACCCATTTTGCGCCCGTCGGGGAAAAGCCGTGTATAGAGTATATATGTCGAACGGGGGCATGCTCAGGTACTACGACGACGGCGATGAATGCCAGCCCATCGTTCGTTCCTTTCCTTTCTTCCGATCGATTGGGATGTTGTTGTTGCTGTTCAATGCAAACCCCAGATCGGTCACGCCACCGGAATTCGGTATATTCTCACCGTCGTCGTCGTATACCACACCCCCCGATAATATATCGCGTACGGCTCCGTCCAATATATAATATCGTCATCTCGGCACTACCGTAGATACGGGGAAGAGGAGTGTTAGAATGTCTGACTGCTGCTTGCAAGGCATTAAGCCTTGCGAATGGAAAGGGAAAGGGTACCAATGGGTTGGTAATCGGGTCTTTAGATTAGGATCGAGAAAAGAGTTGAGAAAAGAGTGAGATCTCTNGGGGGGGGGGGGGGGGGGGGGGGGGGGGGGGGGGGGGGGGGGACGGTCGTGGATGGGTACGACGAATACATCGCGGACCTCGACGTGGAAATACGACCGGCGCGCAGGCGCGACGCCGTCGAGGCCGGCCTGGACTACTGGATCGACGAATCGGACCTGATGAGGGAGAGGCAGCGTCGCGTCGCGCTCAGGGACCGACGGAGGAGGATGCGGTCGCCCGCGGCGACGACGACGACGNGGGGGGGGGGGGGGGGGGGGGGGGGGGGGGGGGGGGGGGGGGATGCCCATGGACAGGCTGCGGGAGGAGGTCGCGGCGCCCTACAAGCAGAATTGGATAGGGTGGATGTCGGCATTCGTCGTCGCGATCTCGGCGATCGTGACGAAGTTCCCCGAACTGCTGCAGATACCGATCATACCCATACCGGATTTATGAGGGCAACGCCGCTTACATATATATTACGGGGGGGACCATTGGATGAAGGGACCTCCAAGATGAGTTGGGGTTGGGGTTGGGGTTGGGGTTGGGGTGGGGGTTGGGGTTGGGGTTGGGGTTGGGTTGGGTTGCGTTAAGCTGAGCTAGGTTAGGTTAGGTTAGGTTGGGTGGGGTGGGGTGGGGTGGGGTGGGGGAGTGCACTCCTGTACCTCGGATGCGATTTTGTTGGAGGCGCTCATCGATCATTTTTTGGCGAGTAATACTTGATTAGAATTAATTCGCAAAGCATAGTATGGACAAGTCTACAGATTGGGAGAGAAAGAGACAAGCACAATGGTATCTTACAATGAAACAAAATAACGTTCAATAAAAAAGAACAAGTTAGACGAGTGTTTCCACTGCTTCGTGATAATTATTGGCAATGGAACCTCGGCGAACCATGGCGAAAAATATGGTGGTGTTTTTGGAAAAGCCTGCCATACTTTTTGCCATGTTTTTCGACTTAGGAGTTACTAGGTTATAAAATATTGCCACCAAACTCACTTTTTTGGAGCAAATCACAAAGCTAATCCACAGCTTTGGTAATCTCAGGTATTGCATTTATCCCATGAGCTCCGCACCTCCTCCTTCTCCCACGGCATTGCGCATGCAAACGGGGATGGCGACGACAACGACAGCAACAGTTACAGCGGTGGGGACGGCGGCGATAACTACGGCGGTGGGGGCGTTGACGACGGCAACGGCGGCGGAGTCGACAGCGACAGCGGTGGACACAAACAACAAACAACAATCAACTAAAAGTGGCAGCGGAAGACGCGGCAGTGGCGGCGGCAGCGACACAAGGAAAACAGCGGCGGCGACAGCTGACGGCACGATGGTGCTGATAGCGGTGATGACAACGACGACTGCAGCGGCGGTGGTGACGGTGCCAGCGACGGCTGCGGAAGAGGGTTCTGGCGGAGGAGGGGCAGGGTCCACAGTGATGGATGT
>JALLOS010000666.1:0-10838 GCA_036939435.1 Stephanodiscus minutulus
CTTTTCAATCTCCTCCTGAATCTTGGCATTCAAACTACCATGTCCATTGCCCAACTGATTCTGCTGCCAATTATGTAGCTTTGTTTATCTCTTTGGCATTTCCACGCATCTTTTGAACTCATCGTACTTCTTCTCCCAGGCATTACTGATCTTCTCACGATTCTTTTGCTCAACGCAATCAGAAAGTTTCACTCTCCGTCCACTCCATTTGATACTCCCTTCATTCTCTTTAATCTCCTTCTGAATCTTGGAATTCAAACTACCATTTGTATTGCTCAACTGTTGACTTTGCCAATTATGTAGCGGGGTTCCTCTCTCCGGCATTTCCACGTATCTTTTGATCTCAGCGTACTTCTTCTCCCATATGATGCCCATTTTGTCGTTGGAGGTTCCCTTTTCACTCTCCGCCATGCTCTCCTCGGCCGACATGGCTCCAATTGTTGTAGCCCGTAGTAACGTGAACAACCGGTGTCGGGAGTTTTACAGGCACTCCCCACGCTTAGCGCGCTATTAGGTATTTAGCGTTCGCACACGCTTTTGGGCATGCCGTAGTAAGGTGATCAACCGGTGTCGGGATTCTTACCCTAAACACACTTTTGTTGTAGCTAGCATGGGGAGTGCCTGTAGGGAAAAAACCAAGGAAAACACACTTTTGTTGTAGCTAACATTTTGCAACTTGGCGCTCGGCCAATACATGTGTATTGGCCGAGCGGCAAAATGCTAGCTACAACATTGGACACATCCTACCTGTATTTTAGAGGTGTCACAAAGTGAGCCACCCAGGCTTGCACCATACCGGCGCAAACAAATGCACCTCCGTTGCGGGCCATTTGGATGGCCGTGGCGGTGCTCCGGTGCAATACGGAGCACATCTCCCAATACAGCATGACCAGGGCTTTACTGGAAGCCACTGGACACCGCCATTGGGCAACTACTCGCTCCGTATTGCCCCGGTGGCCGTCATGGCGACAATCAACACAATGATAACGCAACATGTACCCACTTTGCTGGCCGTTTTGATGACCATCGCAATGTGGCGGTACTATACCTCGCGCATCACCTGATGGACGAGGTTCGTGGCTTTCATAAAAGCCACTAAACGCCACCATCGGGCAAGCACTCACTCCGATAATACCAATCAGACACACATTTCATCGTGAAAAAGAGCTCCAGTTGACATGTTGGCCCCTCATAACAATAGGGGTGTGACATACCAAACTGATGAGAAGCACTTAACTATTTTTCCAGAATATGTTGGGGTGGTTAAACTAGCATGTTATTCTATAAACATATGTATACTATGCCGTGTCTTTCCAAAAAACTCGTAAAATGTCACATTTACCAGTTTTTGGGCCACCGAGGCTTGCACGATACCTATTTTCTTCCAGAAAATCAGGGCGCTCCTGAGTTAGGAATCTTGTTCGATTTGATGGACTGCCACTGTTTGAAGGTCATGTAGTGCCGACGCGTGCGCTTTGCTGTCACGGATGTGGGCGAAAGATCCATAAGCGCAGCTTGAGAGCAGTTGGATTGCATTTCATTGTATTTTACCATAACATAGTAAGTCGAAGAAAAACACTTTGTATCATTGCAACACTCTCCTCTGAAAGTAAAGGAAAGCCAAAGAAAATGAAACACCTCAGCTCGCACAACAATGGTGAAAGATTGGTGCATAGGATAATACCATCGCCACAATGAATGGAATGAAGAAGTATAGCAAAAAAGAAAATGATGATTTGATCACATTGACGCTGGGGGAAGGCATTGCCGCGCCTTCTGCTCCGGTGCCCACAAGACACGCCTCAGCGAGGAAGCTGTGGCAAATGCATCGCCGCCGCCAACGTGACCCTGGTCATACCACATCCTACTACGGATGATCTGGCAAAGTGCGTCACCTGCAAGACCGCAGTTGCACAGCATAAATATGGTGATGCCCAAAAATCTTGTCGAGGGAAAAAGATACGAACTCGACTTCTGTACCGCATGCATGATTGTCGCGGAGTCGCGGAAGCGGTAGTTGATAAATACATTGACAATCCGCTAAGTTGTGCATGTCCGGCTGCACGACACAGGGGTTGTCTCGACTGTTCATTGTGATAGTAAAAAACAGGCAAAAGAAAGGAAAGGTGCAACATGCAACACATGTGGTGTCGACCTTGGAATCAGTCCTCCGCAATTGTTTGGAACGATAAAGAAGCGGATGATCATAGGATGTTATTCTTGCAACATATGTGCAACGAAAACAAGTGCTGCTAAGGGCTGCAATAAATATCCACAGACGGGTTGCAGTGGACATTGCTTGGCCCATGCGACACAAGCACAAGGGACACAATAAACAATGAAAGAAAGAAAACACAGAAAACGTGTGCCATTGAGGGTTACGATAAATATCCAAGGACGGTTTGCAGTGGACATTGCTCGGGCCATGTGACGCAAGCGCAGAGGGATGCAATAAACGACGCAAGAAAGAAAAATCTTAAAAAGTAATCTGATTTAATTGTCACAAGTATGGCCGGCCATCCCACCTCCAGGCTCCAGGCTCCGGCACAGCCTCGACATGACTACCGCCGCACTTACTTGCTCCGTAGTGGTCCCCCCAATATGAGGGTTGTCGATTGGGGTTGTCGATTGACGTCAAATTTGGAGTAACTAGTTACCCAGTTACATTATTGATTGCTGCTGTGGTTTGAGTTGTGTCCCAGCGGTTGTTGCTCCGCCTTCTCTAGCTATCATCTTCTGCTCTCTTTTTATGCTTTTATGATAATATTATGGTAGAGTACGTATGTACTATGTATGTACTCCCAAGTATGGCGCGTAGCACGTGGGAATAGATAACTAAAATAGCGGGAGTATTCCAATGCGAAAGAAAAAGGAGGAGTTGATCATGACACAAAACCCCACGCGTTGCGTTTCATAGTATGTTCCTCCTCCCCCCACGAGGATAATAAAAACCGTCCCCAATAATATAAATAGCCAATCATCATGCACATCAAGTCGATCACCCTATCGAACTTCCGCTCCTTCAAGCAGCAGCCGGAGATACACCCCTTCTCGTCCGAGATGAATTGCGTCGTCGGACGGAACGGTTCCGGGAAATCGAACCTCTTCGATGCCGTGCAATTCGTATTGGGATGTCCGAAATTCTGGAGTCTCAGGACGGTGAGTAGCGAGATGTAAGAGGGGATTTTCTTGATTTGCGCTTCGAATGTTTTCCTTCCTTGCCCTCGTTCGTTTCGGTCCGCTCGTTGTCATTGGAGCGTGGTGTGGAGGGTGGATGGAGGGGATGGACGCTCGCCGTCGCATTTGGAGGGGTCGATCGAGCGTCATTTTTTTGGACGCTCTCCGGCTCGCGATGATGATTCAGTGAGGGAGGGGGCGGGAGAAAGGGGCGCGGCGACGATGGATTAGGGGGGTGGGGGGGATTGCGGGGGGGATGGGGGGGCGAGGTCGATTCTCTCGTCTCTCTCCTTGGCAGGTTTTTGCCAATTGCCAACCCTAGCGGCTTTTTCCGAAAATCTTATGAACCAACCCGCGACGACTCATCGTCACACCGTCTTTCATCTCCATCAACGCAGGAAGAGCGCCAATCCCTCCTCCACGAGGGTTCAGGCTCTGCCGCGGTCAACGCCTTCGTCGAGATAGTGTTCGACAACTCCGACAATCGCTTCTCCCTCGAGAATTCCGACGAGGTCGTCGTCCGGCGGACCATCGGGCACAAGAAGGACGAGTTCTTCCTCCAGCGCAAGCGTGCCACCAAGAACGAGATCATGAGCCTCCTCGAGGGTGCCGGATTCAGTAGGTCGAACCCTTACTTCATAGTTCAGCAGGGCAAGGTCAATGCCCTGTGCACCATGAGCGACGCCGAGAGGCTGCAGCTGCTCCGGGAGGTGGCGGGGACGACCGTGTATGACGAGAAGAAGGAGGAGAGCGCGGCTAAAATGGACGAGAACCGGGCGTCGATCGAGAAGATCAACGAGACCCTACAGTACATGGAAGACAAGCTCGACGAGCTCAAGGACGAGAAGGAGGAGCTCGACGAGTACCAGCGCCTCGATCGGGACAGGAGGGCCGTGGAGTACACGCTGTACGACAAGGAGCTGCGGCGCGCGCGCGAGGGACTCGACGAGGTCGAGCACGCCAGGCACGAGGAGGTCGACAGGCTGAGCTCCCTGCACGACGAGGTACGCGACGTGCAGGAGAGGATACTCGCTGTGGAGGCCGACGAGAAGGCGAAGGGCAACGCCCTCAAAAGGAACGCCGTGTACGTGAGGGGACTCGAGAACGACAGGACATCGGCCATGACGCACAGGACGAAGCTCGACCTGGAATGCAGGGAATTGGAGGAGCAGCTCGTGCAGGGGAAGGAGGTCCTCGCGGACAACAAGAAGGAATTGGTCAGGCTGAACGAGGAGATCGGTAATGTCGAGAGGGAACTTGCGGAGACTGTCCAACCGGCGTACGACGATGCCAGGAATGAGATGATGCGCATGTCGAACGAAAGGGAGGAGGCGAGGAAGAGGATGGAGGGGCTGTACGCGAAACAGGGACGGGGGAAGCAATTCAAGACGAAGAAGGAACGTGACGGTCACTTGCGGTCACAGATCGGCGAATTGACAACGGCGATGTCCGAGAAGGAGGAGCGTTTGAACGAGAAGCGGAACAAGCTGTCATCGTTGCGCAAGTCCCTTGCAGCCGAGAGGAATGATTCGGAGGACAAGAGGAAGGAACTCGAGGAGAAATCCACAACCCTCGACGACCTCGCCAAGAGCATCGACGAGAAGAAGCGCGTGCGGAACGAGATGGCCGACAGCCGCAAGGAGCAGTGGCGCGGCATCAGCGAGCTGTCCGGTAAAGTGAACGACGCCAGCGAGGCGAGTCGCCGGGCGATGTACGACGTTCGCAAGAGCATGCCCCGCGCCACCTCCCAGGGTTTGGACGCGTTGAGGCAGATCGTGGTCGGCGAGAGGCTGACCGTGGGCGTGCAGTACTTCGGCCTCGTCATGGAGAACTTTGAGCTTACCGACGACAAGTACTCCACGGCCGTGGAGACTGCCGCGCAAAATAGCCTCTTCCACGTCATCGTCGACACTGACGCCACCGCGGCAAGGTTGATGAAACGGCTCGAGGACGGCAAGCTCGGGCGCGTCACCTTCCTGCCCCTGAATCAACTCAACGTGGAGACGGTGCGCTACCCCGAGAGCACGGACGTGGCGCCCCTTCTAGAACAGTGCATCACATTCGATCCGGCGGTGCGTCGGGCGATGGAGCACGTCTTCGGTCGCAAGCTCCTAGCGCGGTCCGTCGACGTGGCGAGCACCTGGTCCGCGCGTAGCAACATGGACGCCATCACCCTCGACGGTGACCTTTGCAGTCGGAAGGGGGCGCTCACGGGCGGGTTCGTCGACGCGGAGAAGAGCCGTCTGAGGGCGCACTGCGCCCGCCGGCGGGCGGACGAGGATCTGCGCAAATTCGAGAACGAACACAGGGAGATGAAGGAGAAGAGCGCCGAGGTCGATCAGCAGGTTTCCAACGTCATGGGAGAGGTGCAGCGCCTCGAGGCGAAGCACGCCAACCTCGATCACATGATGGGTAGGATCGAGGACGACATGTGCAAGCTCACCAGGTCGCTCGAGCGCCACGTAAATCAATCGAGGCAAATCGAGGGAGAAATCCCCCCCCTGGAATCTCAGATTGCATCGTTGGGTGCGCAGATTCAAATTCTGGAGCAGGAGGTTGGGACCGAGCTCACCTCCAAGTTGAGCGAGGAGGAGCGGGCCCTCCTGGACGAGTTGAAGGCGACGCAGACTCGTTTGGACGGCGACATCGAGAAATGCCACGGCGTGCTCGAGGACGCCACGATCAAGAGGCAGAAACTCACGAGCCTCCTGGAGGATAATCTCATCATACGCAGGGACGAGCTCACCGAGATCTCCTCCCGCTCCATACGCGCTGGAGGGGCGAGTAGGGGCAACTCCTCTAACATCTCTCAGGCC
Organism: Stephanodiscus minutulus; assembly: GCA_036939435.1. Lineage (NCBI taxonomy): Eukaryota > Bacillariophyta > Thalassiosirophyceae > Thalassiosirales > Thalassiosiraceae > Stephanodiscus > Stephanodiscus minutulus. The sequence continues at coordinate 5,994 of JALLOS010000666.1, forward strand.
AAAATGAAGGAGGAACTCGAACAGAAACGCCGCGAGCTCGAGGAGGCGATCCAAACCGCCGGGGATGTGGATAGGCAGCTCGCCGAGGTCAAGACGATAGATGAGAATTTGCGAGCCGCGATACGCGAGCTCAAGAATAACTTCGACAAACTGAAGACGCAGAATGCGGCGTATCAGAAGGAGTTGGAGGATAGTCACGAGAGCCAGGAGAGGCTGTTGAATAAGGTGAGTGGCGGCATATGAGTCTCGACTTTATGTTCCGGTCATTCTTTCTGTTTGCTTACTACTCATGACTTTTTATGCAATTATTTATAGAGGTCCATGTGCATCCAGAAACGCGAGGACTATATGCGCAAGATCCAAGAGCTCGGATCGCTGCCCCCCGCCGCAGAGCTCACCGCCTTCACCAAGAAGGCAATTCCGTCCCTGATGAAGAAACTCGAGGAAATCAACAAGAAGATGCGAAAGTATTCCCATGTGAACAAGAAGGCGTTCGACCAATATGTCAACTTTTCCGAACAGCGCACGCAGCTCATCAAGCGGCGAGAGGAGATTGACGAGGGGGGAGTCAAGGTAAAGGAGTTGATTGAGAGTTTGGATCGGAAGAAGGATGAGGCAATTAACCGGACTTTCCGGGACGTTAGTGCTCATTTCAAGGATGTGTTCAAGGAGTTGGTGCCAAATGGTGCCGGAGAGCTGATTATGAGGACGGCTTTGGACGAAGCCGCATTGATTGAGGATGGCACCGATTCCGAAGTCGAGGAGGAGGCTGGGTCCAAGAAGAAGAACGATCCCAACAATCCAGATGTTAACCTATTCCGCGGAGTGGGCATCAAGGTCCGCTTCAGCCGCTCCTCCGAGAATTTCCTCATGTCACAGCTCTCGGGAGGGCAGAAGGCCCTGGTCGCCATGGCGCTCATCTTCGCCATCCAGCGGTGCGACCCCGCCCCGTTCTACCTCTTCGACGAGTTAGATCAGGCGTTGGATTCGACATACCGCGCGGCGGTCGCGAGCTTGATCAAACGTCAGGCCACCCCCTTCGAGGACCCGAACGATCCCAGGGAGAGCACGCAGTTCATTTGTAGTACGTTCCGTCCCGAACTCGTTGCGGTCGCGAATCGCTGCTTCGGCATAAGCCATCAGAACAAGGTGTCGAGTTTGCACCTCCTGTCCAAGAACGATGCCCTGCACTTCATTGCCAATCTCATGTCAGAGGAGGAAGCGGTGGGGGATGTTACGTCATTGGCAACTTCCAAAGCTGTGGGATCTTCAAAAGGTAGTGGCGATGGTGCATCTTCTAAGAAGAGGAAGATTGTGAAGAAAACGAAGGAAGAGGAGGATGACGAAGGTGAAACCACCGAGGCTTAGGCCAGTTGCGGCCAGAAGCCCCTTTGTGGAAGGAAGATAGAACTCTCTTGCTGTTCTTTTGCATTTCAACAGGTAAACTGTAACTTTCATTCACATAAAATATAATGCGGGATAAAAACTATCGCACTGCTACATTTTCAGGGCAGCAGAGTAAGACTCGCCTTCCTCTACATTGCCCATAAAGATAACGCCTCTCACCTCCCCGCCGATCACCAACGACGATGAGGTGTGCCTTCCTCGTCGTGTTTTGCCTCGCGGCATCGCCATGATCGCTCGCGTTCAAAAGCACGAGCTGCAGTTTCAACCGCGAGGTTGTTCAGGAGGGCGGAAGGCTTATGTGATTGGCCAGGAAGGAGGTCGGTTCGGAGCGCGTTAGTGCTTGGATTTGTTGGATTAGGCACTGCTCACCAGAACACTTTTTGAATTTGGATTCGATTGTCTGTCTGTCAACTGCTGGTAACCTTCTGTCCGCCGGATAGGACCTTTATCGTCGTATGGACACAAAAAGCATAGTCAATTTTTTTGCACTTCCCTGTAATATTTCTTGTTCATTCATTTGATTGGTGTCTATTTTTATCACTCATCTTGTCTCTTTTTGTTTTTATGGTTGCCATTCTTTTTCGGTTGGTCGAAACTTTGACAATGACATTGTCTGATAATAACCAACGAGACAATAACGCTGTTGAGTTAGTGGCTCTTCTGTTAAGGGAGAGAATGGCAGATATGGTCATTTAAGGCATATTGGAGTATGCAATTGGTGGGAAATTATACACTCATTTTCCGTCTGTAATATTTGCAGCTTTCTTACTTGATGTGATGTTTGCTCGGAACGCATTCCTCTCCTCTTATCATTTTTGCTCAGGTTGCTCAAGATCTCTCCTATTGCACTATTGCTTTGACTGCTTTATGACGTGAGTATACGCATGTCCAGCTCAACCTCATCAAGATTGCATCACTCATAATTGCCATCAAGGTGAAGCTATCCTGAGAGGAGGTGGGTGTCCTTGTCAATGTGATGATAACGGTCAGGGATTAGCCCTAACTAAGTCAGATCCCTGAGGTACCAATGACAGACCTCAGAGCCAAGTATCACTAGTTGTAGCGTAGCAGCACCATCCAACCATAAGTAGATAAGACAGATTGACCATGAGCAGCTAGTCTGCTGCCACCTCTTCCCTACAATGATATTGTCACTGAAACAAGCGCCGGCAAACAGATCGCCATATATTGCAGGCCTTGACAAGCATCAAGGAGGAGATGCTCAGGGTGCTTGGTTGGTGTCTTAATGTCCCAATGATGCATCAGCTTGCTGAGGGGTATTCCCTGTTCCATCCCCTGACCAAGGCTGTGGATGTTTTTTTTTGCTAAGTATACCATCAATATGACCCACTTGCAGGTGGAAAGTGTCATGGTACATCCAGAGGCAGAGGTAATGAGGAATGGCCAGCCATTGGTCATTGCGTTCACAGCAATGATAAGGGCCAGAGAAGGCTGGATTATCATGTTTTCCCTCAATGATGAGGGTGGGTATCTGTGGGATTGGATTCCATGGTTGTACTTAATGCCACTTTGCATTAAGAATAATACTCATCTACCCACAATAACAGACAAATACATGTACATGAGGGAGAGGGGAGAATTTATTTAATTCTATATATTCTACTGATTAATGAAACTGTGACAATACTTCAACTTGCACACACACTTTGCTCCAACCTGTCATATTTCCAATCTAATTGTAATCGAATGTCAATTCCATTCATTTCTTGACATTTTCTTTGCAGAATTGTGCATGTGAGGCAATCTGTCAACACCCCCTTAAATTAGTTTGCAGTTTTGGTTGCACAAGTGATTGATTAAATTTGCCGGTCATCCATTCTTCTGCCCATCGATCCACAATAATGTTGTACCCGCAATCTTTATTCCGTATTTGTTCTCTGGGGCTTTGTGGGTTATATTGCCCAAGTATTCTATGATCATTTTTAAAATCCTCAATCACAAACAGGCCACTACCCTTACCTGTTGTTACCCTGTGTTCCACATTTTCTAATTGACCTTTTTGTACTCTCTTGTTATCGCACCTCTCTTTGCCATCTCACTCAATCACATTCCATGTATACTAGTTTTTGTGTTGACTTTGCAATTCCTTGACATCATCAAAATCCCTGACCAAATTGATTATTGCACATGAATTTGCTTTACTGTCCCATTGCAAGTTTGGAAGTGGTGCAAGATGTGCAAAGAAATTGAGAAGTTGATGGCACCGAGGAGGATCAATTTCGAATTAACCATCAGAGATATGAGACCAACAAGGTACTACACCGTCAGTGCCTCTAGTACCCGTTCATTTGAAGTGAGGATGGCAGAGAATTATCCAGAAAAGTGGCGATCCTTTTTTCCAATCACACATTGTTTCCAAGTTGCATCTTTCCCAAGCACTCTGAAGGAACTGAGCTACGCAATGGAGGCCTTTTTTGCAGGTCTTCTCCAGGAGTCCTCCAAAGCTTCTTGGTCAGCATGTGGTATTCCACCCATTCATCTCTGGACAATTGATGCCACATCCTTCAACACAATCCCATTTGGAGATACAGGAAGGAACCATAACCATAACTATATTACTTACTGCACATCAATGATAAGTGGAAGACTGTGACATCATCAGGTTAGCAACAACCCAGCTATTTGGTATCATCTTGCTGATTACAAAACACACACCAACACCATGATTACAATGTTGATTTTTTGACAAGCAAAATGAGGTAATCGGCAACAAGCACAAGGTGACATTGAGAGATATTGTGAGATCCCTTGGAAGTAAAGGGATGAACGGCTGGGTCAATAACATCATCGATGAGCTGGGACTTGGTACAAGTTGGAAGGACGCCAAGAGGACAATCGGTGAGAGTGGGATGAAGGGCCTGGTTGATGCACAAACAAATGTTCAGCAGAAAAATGTGCCACGGATGCCATAATGGTTGAGCAAAGAGCCATCAAAGTGGCTACTTTAGTGGGAAAAGAAATTGCGGCGAAGGAAACTTGCAAAATTATTGGGCAACTACTCCCTTTAGGGGGCATCCAATATGCTGGACATGGTACAGAGATAAGGACAAGATTATGAAGGAGAGCAACTAGAAAAGCGACAAGGTTCTGCGGCGCAACATGAACATTTTTCATGTGCTCTAATCTATGCGGAAGTACACATTCATCACAAGAAAAGAGATAGATGATTGCATAAATGGTGGTAAGAGCTCTTGTATGTCGACTGGTCCCCTACGAGCTGTTCAACGTGCACACTGCTGTTTTAGTCACCTCCCCCACCACCATCCCCCCTGCTCATTCGTGTATCTCGGCCAGAACATGTCATAGCATTTGACTTCATCAATACCATTTCCATCATCTTCTCTGCCTGCGGCCAACAATATTATAAGTCATTGCTGGTGTAACTTGCAACAAAGGTGTGTCCCCAGGTTCGGACCC
>JALLOS010000667.1:0-10809 GCA_036939435.1 Stephanodiscus minutulus
GTTGGCATGGCCTGTTGCCAGAGGCAGTTGAATTATTCTCACCAAGCCAGGCCGGAGGTTTTAGTGGCCACCAAGGCGCGGTTAGTAGCGTCGCTAACCAGATGGAGTTGAAAACTGGGGAGATGCCTTCATTCGAGGCGGTGGCTTCCGAGTTGGGCAGAAGGGCTATCCAAGGCATGGTTCATAGCGTCGCTATCCAGATGAAAGAGAAAACTGGGGAGATGCCCTCACTCGAGGTGGCGGCTTCCGAGTTGGGCAGACGGGGTAACCAAGGCGCGGTTCATAGAATGGCAAAGCGGATAGAATTGAAAACTGGGGAGATGCCCTCACTCGATGTAGCGGCTTCCGAGCGGGGCACTACTAGTGGACGGAAGAGTGTTGGAACACCTAAGGGGAATGGAGTATGGGCAAAGTTAGTTCAGATCTTGGGATCTGACGAGGAGATACAGGGTACTGAAAAGTGTGGGGATGCAAAATCAAAAATCTGTGCCGAGCTGTGCCATCAGGGCATTGGCTTGTCATTTACAACTTGCGTAACTAAATATATTGGGAAGTGGTTCAAGTATGCAGGAGAATTCACAGATAATTCAACCATCATCTTTCATGCAAACGCGAGCAACAAAAGATGGAAGCTGACCATCCTCACAGCAAAGCCCACAGATGTGGAAGAAGTCTGTGAAAAAGTTTACTTGAAAGAATCGAAAACTTTTCGGGAGAGGAATGCGAAAAAAAGTGCTAAAAGGAGGCTTGCGAAAAAGGCTAAGAAGGGGTGATTGAGTAAACACCCTGGCATAGTTCTATTGTGAAGTGACTCGACGCCATCGGGAAAATAGAGATCTAAGTATAATTACTCGCAAATTGTTCAAAGACCTTATCAAATCTGCAGTAGTAATATCTTAGGCGGCGCGGTGGCGGTGTATCCGGTGGATCGCGGCGGCGATGGCGATGGCGGCGGCGTTGCGGGACAGGCGAAGGCGGTCGGGAGGAGGGCGAAGGCAACGGCGTTGTGCGGGCACAAGACCTGGTTCTAGAGATGAACGAAGCCAGGTCGGAAGAAGTCAAGTTGGTCGAAGAGAAGATCAAATCAAAGATCATGTTAGGCAATCAAAAGGTTGTGCTGATGGTCCAACAGACTGACATTGAGAGGAATCTATCAACAGAGTTGTTGGAAACAAACGCAATCATCGAAATTAGAACAAAACTATGATTATGATGCTTATGCGATCAAACCTTGTCCGAGATGATGCAGAGACACGTAAGAGATAGCAGATCATGACAAGTATTGTCAAGCTCCAGATTCGGCTCAATTTCTTTCTCTTTCAAATTGGCATTAATTCTTTTCGCTGATGAGATAAATTTTAATAGTTTCAACAACATTCGAGGTATAAATTATATGCATATATTCCACTATCAAGATGCGACCAACCGAGTGTACATACCATCCGGGCTGCATTCTAACTTTTCGTCTCTGCAGAGTTGCTGCAAAAACACAGCCAGCTGTTGCGGAGTCTTGTCGTACTTGTGATCCGATCCTGCGACAAAAGTCTTCAGCATCGAATGTATTCTTTCCAGGGGGAGCTGTCCAAGATTGGTCAGCATGCCGAAGATGTAAGACTCATATACCTTCATCTCCTCCTCCTCATGCGCACCGATAGATACTGCCCGTTCCTGGTCCTCGTCGTCGTGCTGGAAACTCTGGTCGTTCGCATCCTCCGCGTCTCGGACGGACATGAGGGTGTAAATCATGTCGCCGCCGCGTTGATGGTTGCATCGGACCACCCGCTGATTCACCCAGAATCCCATCCGCTTGCGCACCGCTTCCTCGGTCATTTCGGTCTCGATCGACAACTCGCCGGACGTCCACGCGGCCCTGTCCTCGAAGTGGGCGAGGAGGGTGGCGTGCGCGGGGGTGCACGACACCTCCCTCACGTGGGATACGACGTTCCCATCCTCGTCCTCCTCGTACGCCTCGACTTCCAATTCTACGGAGCCCAATTGCTTCATCCACACCAGCCGACGGGGGTTCTTGAGCTTGGCGTACTCGATGCTGAACTCGTCCAGCCTCGATTTGATGTTTGGGTGGTACCTCATCTCCTCCCGTTGGAGGGCCGGCCAAAAGATGTGGGAAACGATCGCGGCGTCGACGACAGGTTTGCCGTTCTCTCCGGGTTTCGACTCCAGCGTAGAGTGGATATTCGCTTGGATGCGCTTGGAATCGTCGATGTCCTTGACCATGACCTCGCACTGACGCAGGGTCGATTCGCCGAATCGAAGTTTCAGAAGCTCCAGGTTGTGCACCTCCTTGTCAGTGTCGTATTCCAAGTTTCCCAGGAGCTTGTCAGCGAGCATGATCCGATACTCGTTCACGAACAGGTCCTTGCTGCCGTATATACCCACGAGCATCGCCAGTATGTCTCCCGACCTGCGGGAGCTCGACGTCACCCTCCCGACCTGTCCGGTGATGACCCCACGTCTCTTAAGTATCGACGGCGGCGGCTCCCAGTCGAACGTCGGCGGCTCCTCGTCGTCCTCCTCGTCGAGCTGCGCCTCCTCCAGGGGCCTGGCGTCGTGCCTCCTTAGCTCCTCGTACAGCTCGCCCCCGTTCTCCTCGTCCGTCAAGCTCGTGATGATGCAACGTATCGTGTCCGACCGTCCCCTGAGGTAGTCCCGCACTGGTCTCGTCACGACCTCCAGCAGCTCCCCGCTCGGGTCCATCTCCCGCAGTACCTTGATCGTGCTGATGTAAACCTCGATGATCTGCGCCGTCTCGGCTCCGGGGTGCAGGAGCCTCGCCACGAGGGCCCCGCGGAATTCGCACGCGAGCTCCTGGTACCACAGCCGCCCGGTGCGCTCGAGGGCCGCGCTGAGCTCCGCCACGGCCGGGATCGAATCGGGATACTCGGCCACGAGGTCGAAGAGCTCCCCCATCCTCACCCGCACGAAGCACTCCGACGACGAGTACTCGAGCCTCGCGCCCCAGTCGTCGCGGTCGAAGGCGGCGCGGCCGACGATCCCGTGCGTCCACGGGACGAGGACGTCGTCCTTCCAGCGCAGCACGTTATCGAGGACCCCCCCCTCCTCGTACTTGCCCGCGACGAGTTCGCGTATCGAAGACATCGTCACGGAGTTGAGGGCGTCGCGCAGGGGTCGGCGGAGATGGAAGTCGACCCACCCCAGTATCGCGAGCGATCGGCGCAGCCCGTCCTCCTCCTCGATCAGGCCATCGTCCTCGTCGTTCCCCCCGTCGTCGGGGTCCTCGTCATCCATCGAATCGTCATTTTCCGCCCTCCACCTTTTCTGTCGAGCGTTCAAAAGCCCCTCGAACAATCGACCAAAGTCGTCGAGGAACGAATCGGGCGCGCGTGCGAACACGGCGGCCGCGAGCTGTCGTCGGGCGTCGTCGTCGACGACTCCGACGTCTGCGGAATCACCGATCGAAGTTAGAGGGGAGGACGGATCATCATCACCGCCCCGTCGGAGCAGGAGGAGGCGATCGGCCAATGTCGACATTCGGTGCGGGAGCGTCCTCCACGCGGACGCGCCGTCGTCGTTGTAATCGTCGTCTTTGGAGCGGCGATGATCGCGCCGTTCTCCGCCGCCGTAGCCGTCGAAGAAATCGCGCGCCAAGGCGCTCGTCGGACGGTCGCGTATCGACCTCGCCCGCTCGAGGGCGCGGGCGAGTCGCCTTTCGTACAGCACCTCGAAGGGGGGGAGCGTCGTCGTCGACGGCGACTGGTGCGGCGGTGCGGCCATGGTGTTCACGATACGGATTGTTGTTACATATTATCATCTCTTAGATAGGTACTACGATTTATATCGTATTGTACATAGTACACTCTAGAGAAAACGGCGAAGATGGACGTAAATGCGGCCGGCACCCAACGTACCCCTCCGTTCCGGTTCCGAATACACATGAAACTCGATAGGAGATGACTCGAGCCTTCTGCCGCCTCGTCCTTCATTACTCCGTCGCACGCCTGTCGTGGAAGACGATCAAATCCCTCCGCCGACCTCGGGCCCGACGGACCAATGACGCCACCAAGCACGACGACGACAACGACGTCGTCACCCCCGTGGAGTTCGAGATCCTGCAGGGATGGACGGTACTGGCGTTTCATCACCTGTACGTCTCGTGCGGGATCGAGTACGTCGTCACGTGCTTCGTGCCGTTCTACTTCCATTTCAAGATGATGGCGCTCATCGCGACCTTCGCAGTGCCGAGTCGACCGTACAAATTTGGCGGCGGGATGAGTCCCGTCGTTTCCTACTTGTTCGACTACCTCATCGTCCCGGGCGTGCAGAGGGTCCATACGCTCCTTGGGAACGATCCGAGGGGCTGGGCTAGGCACCAGTTGGCTATGTTGCCGTTCCTCCTGCTCGATTGGCTCGTATTCCCCGGCCTCCTGACGTCGGAGGATGGGAAGCGACAAGCGAGGGAGAGGCTGAGGAATGGGGACGGGGGGGGCGACTCGGTGATGGTCCCGCCCCCGATCGCATTCCCCGTATTTCTTCCTGGGCGGTCATCCGACGACGGAATGATTTCTTCGGACGACGATCGATCGTTGTCGCCGATGGAAAACGAAGACGAGCGTCGTCCGCCGCTGTTGGCGACGGAAGGAGGAGACGCGGACGCGCCGAGGAACGAGCTCGTCCGACGCGATTCCCTCCTCGCGAATGATAATCGAAATCAAAATGCAGACGACGATGCGGGAAGGCTCGACGCTCGAAAAATCGACGAGGGGGGAGGAGGCGTGATGATCCGCGGGACGATGACGCCGCCAAGGGGGGCGGGATCGACGCACCTCGACGGGGGCTCTCGCGTTCCCGCCCTCCCGCCGACGACCACCCCGAACGAGGAGCGTTCGTCGTCGTCTCCGGCGGAAATTTTTTCGAGCAGGAAACGATTCGAATCGATCATCCTCACCCCCCTGGTCAGGAGGCGCCTGGCGTCGACGGCGTCCAAGCTGAAGAGATTCTCGCCGGATTGTCGCGGCGGCAGCAACGGCGGTCTGCCAAGTCTCAGCAAGTCGCCCCTCGGACGGCGCGAGGGATCGCGCGACGACAGGGGGGTCAACGGCGACGGCGACGGAAACGACGACGCGTCGAGGACAAAAATCGCCCGGAGCTCCATCGTGGGACTCCCCGTGGGTGCCGCCGATGGGCCAGGGGGAACGCTACAAACGTCGACCCGGCAACGACGCGGCGACGGCGGGAGGCGTCGCGAACGCCTCAGCCTGGGCGATCACTTTCGGGAACTCGTCACGGGGGACGCCAACGTTCGCGTTCGCGATCACCTCTTCGACCTCGATCTGCCGTCGACGCCGGAGAGGAGGAAAGGATCTGGAGGATCGAGGGGCGGAGGAGGTCGCGAGGGAGGTCGAAGTTCGAGGCAGGTAGATCCGGACGAGTGGGAGGGTATCAATGCTCTTAACGTCACGACGAGGAGGAGCACTCGCATAGCCAAGGGAAAAGTTTCCTAGGGTCCATTGAATGGACTTATAGGGCGAACAATAGTCATATTTGGATTAAGACGATGATTAGCTAGATATTACTCTAATTGGTCAACGTCACATTCTTTCCATCCAGAAGTAGTTTTTTGGGATTAGCTTCCACACACTCATGCAACAATTTCTTCCACTTCTTCTCCCCACTTTTATCAACCTTGAACAAGAGAGACTCTTGCACCTGCTTTCGTAAGGCTTTGAACTTCAATTGTCTATTCGGCGCTTTCTTCAAGACTTTCTTCATTGCCTTTGTCACCACCTTCTCCGAGGGCAAGTCGATCGTTACATCTTCGGACGGCTCGTCGTCGGAGTCAGAAACGGCAGCATCTGATACAGTCTTCTTTGAATGCACAGACTCATCCACCTCATCCTCCTTTGGGATTTGCTTCGGCTGTTTTTTCTTCTCTTCTTCTTCCTTCTTTGCGCTATTGGCTTCCTCTCTCGCCTTCACCAATAGCGCCCATATCTCGCTCTTGATTTGTTCGCCATGCGGTCCCTTCAGCCTTAGCGAATTCACGGTGAAATTACGAAACGGCTTCTCCTTTCTCGGGACATTTTCCAGCATCGCCAATTGATCCATGTAAGACTTCACCGACGGAGGCGCCGTCTCGGCGGCTATTTGGACAGTCTCCTGCCATGCCTCCTGGGGCGAAAGTTTCTTAACGTTCTGCCGGTGCGTCCGATGCCCCGTTCCGCTCTCGTCGAGCTTACGCGCTCCGCGAAAAATCGACTTCTCGTAACGCTCCGCCTCGGAAATGCAGGTGGTGTGCGTTCGGTAGTCATCTTTGCGAAATTGTGTATGGATAGCGAGAAGAAGCGTGAGGGCCGAAGAAACAGAAGACGATAGAGGAGGGAAGGGCTGGAGAGGTGTCAATACGAACGATACTCCCGAGGTCATCAGAGTTTAATTAAAACATGTTTTTGCTCCCACGGATACATGTGATTAGAATCCAAATCGAGCAAAGAGGTTTGATGCATCATGTGACCCTCGGAATATCGCCAATCAACGGGCCGAAACTTATGTACTATTCAAGCAAATTTTTGCAAAGTAAGCGCTTACCTCCAGGAAACGATTGTGAACAGCTGAATGAAGACAGATGTAGGGGTTGACGTGGGAGTCAGATCGGGTCGCATTGCTTCATTCCGCCGAATGAGCAAGCACACTGGACGCAAAGGGGAAACTTACTCGACACTGCGAACGTGAATCGTAAGATAACAAACAGTGTGAGATATCGTGAATAGATGAATGAGTGATAATACACGTTAGCTCGGCTTCGCCAAGGTGGAGTATTCTCATTCTCACCAGCTCACAGAGAAGCACTGACGACATTTCGCCGCATGAGCATCGACTTTGGCCTTCTTCATGGACTCGCCACATCCGTCGCAAATAAAGAACACCATGGTCGGATTCTGTATTGTGGTGCGTTGTTCGATCTGGACGGCTGGACGGTGATGGAACCACGATGGAACGGGGCGACGGTGATTGGAGTGTGGCACGGGGGCGCGATGGAGACGGACGGACATATGTACGATAATATGTAGATAGTGAACTAATAAATCTGGTGGTGGTGACCATCATCTACGTACCTATGGTACTACTACATACCCGCCCCCAGAGAAGAGGTCGGGAAAATAAAATTTATTCTCGCCTTGGCGACAGACAGACCTTCTGTGCCTCAACTTGCTCTTCGCTTCCACAATATCCTCTTCACTCCATCCGCCCTCTCGAAGATCAAAGTAAGATCCACGGTGGTGGGTGCGATAAGGTGCCGAAGGGTCGGGGTGGGGGTCGATCAAAACGCGAAACGAACATGGGTAGTAGCAGCGACAACCGCACGACGACATTCGTCGTCATAGGCCTCGCGGCCATCGCCACGGCCGCGGCGGTCTGGTACGCGACCTCGAGGGACGATCGCCCCAAGAAGGGGCGGACCGGCGGCTCTGCGTCGAAAAAGGCGTCGCGATCGTCGTCGTCGTCTTCGTCGTCGTCCCCGGCGGGGAAGGACGCCGGCTCCATCGACTCCGGGAGCACGCCCACCAAATCCAACGTCGCGTATTCGTCGTCCTCGTCTTCGTCTTCGTCTTCCGCCTCCGTCGCGGCGACCGCCGCCGCGACGGCGACGACGACGAGGTCCGAAGACGTCGACAAGGCCCTGCACCGCCGCATCGAGGAGATCGATCGGGCGGGGAAGGCGCTTTTCAAGGAGAAGAGGTTCGTGGAGGCGGCCGAGACCTTCACGGAGGCCCTCGATCTCATCGAGTCGAGGCGCCGCGATTCCGCCGCCGCCAATGCCGCCGACGGTCCCCCCCCCCCCCCGTCCGACGGCGACGGTCCCAGCGGCGGCAGTGGCGGCGGCAACGCCTCCATCAGCAGATCGTCGCTCACGCGGCAGATCATCACCCTGATGAACAACCGATCGGCGATGTACGAGAAGGCGTCCCTCCCCGATCTGGCGCTGTCCGACTGCGACGCAGTACTCGACCTCGACCCGGGGCATTCCAAGGCGCGCACCCGCCGGCTGCGCATCCTCGAATCGCAGGACAGGCACGCCGAGGCACTCGTGGAGGTATGCGCTTTGCAGCTCAAGTTCATGAACGACAATCGCGACAAGCTGCGGCTGGGGTTGCCCCCCACGGGGAATCCGCCGGTGTCCCAATCGAAGATCGAGGAGCTTGTCACGCTCGTAAGGCCGGGGGAGATCGAGCGGGCCAAGGCCGCGATCGAAAGCATGGACGAGAAGGATCGACCCCTCCCGAGCACGTACACCGTATCGCAGCTCCTCGCGAGCTTCTCGGGTTACAACAGGTGGATGGGCGAGGCGGCGAAGGGGGGGACGACAACGAAGTTTTCCAGCCAGATCGACGACCTCCTCGATCACGTCCCGCGGAAGAACATGGTCGCGTACGCCGACAACGTCGCGATGAAGGCCACGCTGTTGCTGCAGAGGGGGAGGAGGTACGCGTTCGAAAAAGACTACGCGAAAGCGGTCAAGGACTTCGAGGACGCGTTCGCGCTGGTGGAGGACGAGGGCGGGAAAGGCGACATCGATCACGGGGAGGCCAAGTCGGAGGTCGTCAAGGCCATGGAGAAGGACGATTACGCACGTCTGCTCGAGTGGTCGGGAATGTGCAAGCACCTGCGGTACGAGCTCAAAGGGGCGCTGGGTTGCTACGAGCGCTGCTCGGCGCTGGAGCCGGACAACACCGAGCTCCTCGTGAAGCGCGCCGGGGTCAAGATGGACGAGTGGGACCACCCCGGCGCGGAGGCCCTGTTCACCGACGCCCTCGCCCTCAACCCGACGGCGTCGGACGCGCTCCTCCACCGCGCGAATATGCGCATGCTGCAGCAGCGCGTGTCGGACTCGCAGAAAGATCTCGAGACCTGCATCCGACTGTACCCCAACAACATGCTCGCGAGGCTGCGACTCGCGACGGTATACATGGCCAAGGAGGATTTGGACGGGGCGAAGCGCATGCTGGATCAGGCGGAGGAGTACGATACCGACTCGTCCGAGGTGCACTGCTATCGCGGCGAGCTCCACTTCGCCAAGGGGGAATTCGAAAACGCGAAAAGCGAATTCGAGAAGTCGATCAGGTGCGACCCCACGAATCCCACGCCGTACGTGAACGCCGCGCTTGCGCTGGTGAACATCCCCCCCCCCGGCGGGTCGATGATGCCCCCCGACTTCGCCGGGGCGATCACGCTGCTTGAGAAGGCGGTCGAGGTCGATCCGATGATGCACGGCGCGTACGTGCAGCTGGGACAGATGAAGCTGAGCATGGCCACCGACCTGAGTAAGGCGAGGGAGGTGGTGGACCTGTACGACAAGGCGTTGGAGTATTGCAGAAGTCCCGAGGAGTTGAAGGACATTTGCAGCATGAGAATATTGACAGTGGCGCAGATCGATGCCGCGCATGCCCTGCATATGGAAACGCTGAATATGCAATGAGGACGGAAAGTCGCCCGGGGGCAAGAGAGATAAAAATAATCAGTTTATTCAGGAGTAAGTTAAGAAGGTGCTGCAAGAATAGTATCCATCCTTCATATAACCCATTAGACTGGTTTCGTGTTTATAAAAACTAAGATCAAAACGGTATGAAAAACCGACAGCGATGCCGTCGTCGTAGTCGTTGCGCGTCGCCGCCGTCGCTCGGTTGACCACAGATTTTTTCTTTATATAAGTTAGCAATTAATGTATCCACTTGAAGCCGAGAGCATCAAGCCTCGCCATGCGCTTTTTCGTCAGCTTCCTCGTGCCACCCTTCTCGACCTGTTTTAGTGAGTGCCTGACGTCCAAACAGAATTGATAGAGGCTGTTGTCTTCATCTCTCTTCACGCTGAGGTGACCGTGCGTCTGCTTGTACGCCTCGAGGTCATCGATCCTCTCGTCGAACGACCTTGTGACGTATTCCTGCGTCGTCCAATCAAAGTCGAGAGCATCGAAGGCCGCTATTTCCTCGTTGGTCAGCTGCTTCCTCTTGCTCTTGCCTGGATTTTTTTGCGTGCACCTTGCTTTGGCGCAGAATTGGGCGAGGGATTTGTCCTCGGAAACAGAAACGTTGGCGTGGCCATGCGTCTCCTTGAACCGCTTCAGGTCCTCCATTTGTTCGTTGAATGTCTTGTACTTGCCTCGCGCCTTTGGTGCCTGCTTCCCCTGCTCCTCCTGCTCCTTCTTTTGCTGCCGAGCGTGCTCCACATGCTCCTTCTTTTGCTGCAGAGCCTCATGTCGTGCCTGATCCTCCTGCTCCTTCTTTTGCCCAGCTTGCTCCTCCTGCACCTTCTTTCGCTTTTCAATGAACTCCGGCTTCTGAAACAAATGCTCCCCTTGTGCAACCAAGTCTTTCTCTCGCTTACTGGTTTCTTCAATGAACTCCGGCTTCTGAAACAAATGGTCCCCTCGTGCAACCAAGTCTCTCGCTCGCTTACTGGTTTCTTCAATGAACTCTGGTTGCTGAAACAAATGCTCGCCTCGTGCAACCAAGTCTCTCATTCGCTCACTGGTACGCTCGCTGTGTGCATTAATGAACTCTGGCTGCTGAAACAAATGCTCGCCTACATCAACCGACGCTCTCGCTCGCTTACTGTTTTCTTCAATGAACTCCGGCTGCTGAAACAAATGCTCCCCTCGTGCAACCAAGTCTTTCTCTTGCTTACTGGTTTCTTCAATGAACTCTGGTTGCTGAAACAAATGCTCGCCTATATCAACCAATGCTCTCGCTCGCTTACTGTTTTCTTCAATGAACTCTGGCTGCTGAAACAAATGCTCGCCTCGTGCAACCAAGTCTCTCATTCGCTCACTGGTAC
>JALLOS010000668.1:0-10809 GCA_036939435.1 Stephanodiscus minutulus
AAAAAGTTCTCAAAAAGTTCTCGCCCAAAAATTCTCAATTGTTACCCGCGCCGTAGTATCCTCCAGGTACTCGAGTTGAACGCGTTGACCCTACTTCTCACATGCTTTTGGCCGGTACTATCATGGACATTCCGATTTCTGAAGCTTCTCCCACCGCCAACTCCTCCACTTCTTCTCCTTTGTACACTATACTCTTTGATAAAGGTACCTCCACTTCCATCCCTCTTCGAGATATGGCGTCCATCATACCTAAACCTCCGGTTGACATTGTTTCCTCTGACTCTCAAGACTCTCTTCTCCCTCCGTTACTTTGGTTGAACTCTAAGATCACGTATGAGCATGACGGGCAATTTCATAAGGGATTTCTGGGCAAAGTAGATGGCGTCTACCGGTTTATCTTCAAGTCTCATGCCAACAAATGCAAAGAAGAATGGGGGGTCAATCTTCCTATCTTCCCTACCAACTGGGTCGATCTATGCGTCGAAGGCATTCTTGTTCCTGGTCATGTCTCTAATTCTTTCCTTCGACAATCACCTTCACCCCAACAGTCTACATTTGATCCAGTTGCCTCTTTCGTCAGCGCCGACAAACTCCATCGTGAATGCCCTCCCAAACTCCTAAAAGCCCTCGCGGACTCACATCCGGATCGAGAGATATGGTTAGAGAGTTATCAGGAGAAAAAACGCGGCATTCAAAGCCTCGACACATATCGAAAAATTACTCTTGGAGAATATCACGCTCTTCGTGAAAAAGGTGCACCTAAAGCTATCCCTAACATGTGCGTGTTAACTATTAAGAATGACAAAAATATCCTCCCTCTTTGCGCAAAATCTAGGATCGTGGCACTTGGCAATCGTGAAGAGTGTCTCTGGAGCAAAACCGATCGCTTCGCACCTGTTCTTCGTCAAGATTCCCTTCGTTTCCTTACAAGCCTCACCGTTGAGAAACGCCGTGCCCTGCGTCAGGGTGATTGCAAAAACGCGTTCTGTCATGGTATTCTCCCACCTGAAGAGACAACGATTGTTCGCCCTCCTTCTGGTGACCCCGACGCCGACGCTGATCCTCAAGAATATTGGCTTTTGTTGAAAACGCTTTACGGTCTCCGCCGAAGCCCTCGTCATTGGTATGATAAAATCAACGCAATTCTCATCTCTATCGGTCTCAAACCTTCTCTCGAAGACCCATGCCTGTACTCTGGTTTTATTCAAGACCCTTCTGACCCTTCATTGGAGAAATCTACTTCACCTCTTACCCTTTGACTCTATGGCGACGACTTCGTTTACTTCTCTGAGGACCCTTCCGTTGAAACTCTTTTCTGTCGTCTCTTGGCTGAGCGATGCAAGGTGGATTTCATGGGCGTGGTTGAATGGTTTCTGGGAATTCATTTTGCACGGCGAATCACGTCAAACTCTGCCTCAGTTCATCTCAATCAATCGGGTTTTGGTGCCAATCTTGTTGGAAGCTTCTTTCAAGAATCCCGCAATGCGACCCCTACTGCCACGCCATACCGTTCCGGTGTGCCCATTGACTCCATTGCTCCTTAAGCCTAATTGGTAGTATCGGTTGGCTATCCAACTCCACCCGTCCTGACCTTTCTGCCGTTCACTCCTTCCTTGCATCTTATAGCAATAAACCTTCGGTCGGACACATGAGAGCTGCCCTTTACGCTCTTCACTATATTCATTCCACCCACGATTACGGCATCTCCTTCACGTCAGACTCTGTCGCTCCAATGCATTCCTACATACAGTTTCCTCCTTCAACCGACGTTGAAGCTTATACTGACGCTTCACCACCTACTCTAACCAACTCTTCCACCCTCTCTTCCTACAGTGATGCGTGTTAGGGTTCGCAAATTGGTAATGCTGTCGCTGATGGCACCCTGCTTCCTTTATTCAAATTCAGAAGCATGAGTGGTGGCATCATTTTTTGGAATGGCGGTCCTGTTGGTTGGCTTGGTGACCGTCAAGACCACACCTCTCTCAGCTCTTTTGAGGCAAGATTTGGGCAACAAATTCTACTTCCAAAAAGGTGGTGGACTTTCGCAACGTGTGTCAAAGCATGGTGGACTCCGGGCACGTCCTTTCCAATATCGCCTCTCCCACTCTTCTTTTCAATGACAACGATGCTTGTGTACGATGGTCGTACAACATGACCTCTAAGGCTGCTTGCCACATTGAGCTTCGGGAAAACTCTGTCTGCAAATGGATTCAATCCAAGCTATTAATGGTCAAACATGTTTCTGGCTAAAATCAATCCTGCCGAATTTTTCACCAAGGAAATGCGTGATGGTACACACTACCGGAGACTACGGGACTCTTTCATGTCCCACCTTTCAGACTTTGTCAATGATTCCCTGTTGATGGTCCATCATGGATGCCAGTTGGCAGGTTCTTCCATCCCTGCTGCTGCTCATGCTGTCCTCGCAGCAGGCCCTCTTTCCTAATTTTCAGCTCTTGCTTCTTCTTCCTTCTGCCGATCTCTTCCAGCTATATCTCACTTCTCCAGTGCTGGTCATCAACTCATTAGAAGTCTTTAAGGATTTGTTACATCGGGTTTCACATAGCATTGGCTTCTATCGGCGTTTTTGTTTTTTTGGGTTCTCCTCTTTTTCGCCGGTTTTTGGTTTCATTTCCCTACTCTGTTCGGGAACCCACTTGGTTCAGTGTGGTGCTTCTTCTTGGACGCACGGATGGGGGGTGTTCAGTCTGTCCCGTGATCCTAGAGTGTAGCGTAAGCTAAAGCTCAATTCCTCACATCTGACACCAAGGGTGCCGTGGAATGTGTGTTTGACCAGGTTTGCTCATTTGGACTTGAAGTTTCCATTTTTTTTAAAGCAATATAATATGCATGCTGCGATTTTTTATGCACTACAAAAAATCCCACATTCCCACAAAACACTCAACCACAAGATGAGCCGTCGCTGCACCGCCCTACCCCCTGCGGCTTTGCCCTCACTCTCCATGGCAACATCCGCCATGGACCCGAATCGCGGCGCCGCGGCTCCCTATGAGTCTAATGTAGGCGGCCGGCGCCAGGATTCGCGCTTGCTGCGGCTGATTCCCTTGTTTGGGGCGCCGAAATGGCACCCATCGAAAAATTGATTCTTTTGAACGATTCAATCTATTTAGGAATTAATATAAGAATTTTTATCATTCTCCATAATTGTAACGACTTGACTTTTCTTCAAATCACTGTTTTCATGGGGGGGACTCAAACATTCCCCCCTTTTTTTCCCAATCCAGTGACTTCCTACCTGCGATTTTTTATTTTTCGTGTTTTTCGCTCCCACCAAATCCTCTTATGTACATTTGGAAAAAACAGTCTTATTATTTTTTTTCTCGGAAGAAGGAAGGGCAAAATTATGGGCTCAATGTTGTCCTCCGGTGCCTGCCCCCAAGAGTTCGAAGGTGCACCATCTCGCGCAATGTCGGACGAATCGAACAGCGAAGGCGGAACTGACACGACGGTGACGGCAGCGACGGCCGCGGGGATAGTCGAACCGCCCCCCCCCCCGATCCCATCATCCGACGGCGGCGTCGTAGTCGCCAACCAGTCGAATGGAGGCGCGACAACTCCCCCCGCGCTGCCGCCGCCGACGGATTCGCAGCTGTGCGACGTCGCCGATCGACTCTTTAACGAAGCGGCTGACAAGAACTTGGTCACGGTCGGGGGCATCATCGAGTCCATCGCTCGTCATTTCGGCGTGGCGAAATTGGACAAGGGCGCGAGGACCATGATCAGGGGGAGGCTGCTCGCTCTGTATGCGGCAGTAATTGAAAACGAAGGGAATTGTGATAGTCTCGATTCCGACAATAATTGTGACGATGATTCTGATGTTAAACTCATTTCCTCGAGGACTCCGGCATCTCCAGAGTTAATAGATTTGGCGAACGACAGCAGCGATGATGATCAGTCTCACTCGTGCTTTTGGGAGTATGACGCGTACGGTAAAATGATCACAAGTACCGGCAGAGCGGTAACGTCTCAAGATGCTGCTGTCAAGAGTTTATTCGATGATTCGTCCGAAGGCGATGCTAGCGAAGAAGATGACGGAGTCGGTGCCGTGGGGACGAGACAGGATGATGACTCCGATGGCTCCTCCAGCGTCGAAGATGTCACCGACCTCATGTTGGCGAAAAGGAGCGAGCATGCTCAGAAGTTGATTGATGACGCGGAGGAGATTCACGACGACTCGGACCAGGACTGTGCAGAAAATCAGAAAACAGTGGAAAGGAAGAGGAGAAAAGTGGCATCCTCATCGTCTACGAGCAAGCGAAGACGCCCGAGGAAGGAATCGACTATTGAAGTGATCATTGACGAGAAAGATTTGCCATCGTGCCCAGGTGCCAAGGTCAGTCAGGATGATGAAAATGGTAGCTCCTGTGGTGGTCTTTCCACCAACAAGAGGGTTGACCACTCCATCAAACAACGCATTGTCAAATTACTCAACACTGGTTTTCACGGAGAGTCAAATGAGCACGAGTCACGAAATGCCATGAAGCTAGCCCGGCGGTTGATGGAGCGCTACAACCTAGACCAAGCCATGCTCCTGCAGGAGCGTGGAGACGGGTCGTTGAACGACTTTTCTACCGCGAACGACGACGATGGCTCGGCGCTTCACGGGGGGATAGTGACGGCGAAAATACGCAACAGAAAGAGCACGAAACCCCTTTCTTCCCTCCCTCGGTGGCACGATTTCCTAATCCAGACGGTGTGCATGAACTTTCACGTAGAGGCCTTCAAGACTCTGGCGAGGAATTCCCCGCGCAGGACCGGAGAATGCTCGGTCACGTTTTACGGCATCCGCACGAATGCCCAGCTGGCCGCGTACGCCTTCAAAATAGCCAGCGAGAGGTGCTCGTTGATGGCAGCTGCGTACGAGCCGCCGAGGAAAGTGTTACCCACGAGGGATCAGGTGGTGGAGACGAGGAAAGCGCGGCTCTCCTACGCGCTTGGGATCGTGAATGGATTAGAGCGAGACGTGAAGGAGGGGCTGCGGCGGGAAGAGGAGAGGCGGAAGGAGAAGTTGAGAAAAGCGCAGAGAGCGGCAAAGGAGGGTGAGTCATATCACCAAGATGGAGACAGTGACATTGATGGATGCGGCGAGGAAGTAGTTGCTGATTGTCAAACGAAAACAACAGACGATATTGGCAATTCCACCATTGACAATGAGGAAGCGAACTCCACTACGATAGCCCATTTGGACAAGCTTGAACGAGAGAACACTGCACACCTAGCACTCATCGACCATCATAAAAAGATTGCATCAGACGTTTTGAAGGTACGTCAACCCTATGGATGCTTTTCATGTTCTGATTTTCATAAATTAATGAATGTTTGTTTTATTTTTTGGGTGTTGCTCAGACAAAAAAGATCGAGGTCCGTTCTTCGAGGAAGCTAAAATCTATTACGTTGAACCGCAATGCATATGATAAGGGAGTGATCGACTCCAGGGAAATCGACCTGAACCAGCAAGCGGTGAAGTGATCTAGTTACCACCCATTCACGTAAGAATCAATGGGACTGGGAGACCCCTCGCCGACAGAAAGTGGATTGAATCGCTCGTTTCAGGCGAGGTAGACTTAGTGCCCACCACGTCTGCATTCATGTAAATGGGCTAATTCTCAAGCACGCGGGATCATGCCGAATGGTTCTGCTTTGTTGTGCTGCATTTCAAACGAAAAACTATTGATGATTTTGCAGAGAAGACGATGGGTACAAGGAGGCCCACCTTTTGGGTAACAAAGAATAGCATAACATGTGAACTATGTTTACCAATGGAATATGATATGGGGATACAGATGTAATCACATCGATACAAAGAAGAAACCCGAAATAAGACCAGCCGCTCGTCCATAGATCGACGTTCGACAGGCGTGTCATGTCCGTGCCACCTTTCGCCTCCTCTAGTGTCTGTCGAAGAAGTCTTCATCGAACAGCTCTCCTGCCGTTACAGCTTCAATTTCCTTGGCCCCATCGCTTTCCATGGAGCTGAGACTGTTCGTCGAAAAAGATTTGCAGATGGGAGACGTGACGGTGAACGCCCATTCGTCGATTTCGGTGCTCCTGATAGCATCTCGCATTTCATTCCAGATCTGCTGACTGCCCGAAGATGATGACGAAGAGACCAACGACCTCAACGAAGGCATACATTCGGAGTCTTGGGATGCAAATACTGAGTTCCTCGATCGGCGACTCGAGTGGTACAGCTCAGCTAAGGCGCGAATATCATGTGAAGGGTTCGCGACGGGTGTGGCGATGGTCCCGCCTGCGGCGTCTTCGATGGCGTCTCCACTAGGTGACGATGACATCGTCGAATAGCATTGCCAAGCGTTTGAGGCGGAGTCGGCTCTTGATTGAGACTCGGCGGCGGAACCAGAAGAAATTCTACGGAAGCACGAGTTCGACGATTTCTTTGCGAGTTCCATCAGTTCTGTCGACTTCGTGTAACTTGTTTCCTCCATCTGCTCTTTGTGCCCGTCCTTTCTAACTGCGCCAATGCCAAGTAGGTCGGGTGGTGTGTCGATGATTGAGCGATGGTTTTCAGATCGCGATGTCATGGTTGGGTCGTTGATGGATTTACTTCGATGCTCTTTTAATAATAGAGTTCGAGAATTATGGACTGCCTAAGGAAAAAAAACTACACAAGTACCATAACAGGAGTGAACGAGTTGTCGACTCAATTGCGTTGAGAACTTTCGCACATGTTGGCCGACCGTAGCCTTCTGATAGAGGTGCTGATAAATCGATCGCGGGTATTCCGATTGGCCTCTTACTTGCAATTTTCGGCTTCGCATGTCAATTTCTTGACCAACCATCGTCCCCACGGAAGACCGCGGTACTCCATCTAAACGTGATTTTGTATGTGTTTCTGACACTTCTGACACTTCTTGTGTCGTTCCGAATCAGCGACGTGATCGACCACGTTCCATTCTCATTTTGTTCAAAAAATGACCCGCCCCATCCGGTTGGATGGGGCCGGTCATAGAGAGCGCACCACCTCCCAAAAACGTAGAGCGAGCATCTACGAGTGTAGATCGCGAAAAAGTTTTGTATTTTTTATGCTAACAACTTGATAATCGCTAAACTTCAAATACTGTAGATAAGTTAAATTAGTCCNTTCCAACTTCATCCCACAGCCCCCTCACTTCTCACTTGACCTTTACTCTTTCCTCCCTCTGGAAGATACATACCTCGGGAGTTTCTCCGAGTTATGCAACTCTGTGTGCAACTTTATGTAGCTGCTAACAAAACCATAAAGGTATCAAAAGTCAGCCCAAAAAAACATGTCGAAAAAAACACATCGTAAATAAAATACTCTAATTCCGCTACCCGACACTCCAATCAGCGGCGGCGCACAGCGCAACGGTGGCAGTGCGGTGGCAGCAGCGCGGAGGCTGCAGCGGTGGCGGCAGCGCGACAGCGCGACGTTGGCGGCAGCTTGGCGGCAGCAAGGCGGCGGTGGCAGCGTCAGCGGCGGTGGCGGCAGCGCGGTGGCAGCGGCGCGACAGCGCTACGTCGGCGGTGGCGGCAGCGCGACAGCGTGACGTCGGCGGCAGCATGGCGGCGGCAAGGCGACAGCAAGGCGGCAGCGTTAGCGGCGGTGGCGGCAGCGCGACAGCCTTACGTCGGCGGTGGCGGCAGCGCGACAGCGCGACGTTGGCGGAAGCTTGACGGCGGCACGGCGGCGGCGGCAGCGTTAGCGGCGGTGGCGGCAGCGCGAAGCGTGGCGGCGGTGCACAGCGTGACGGTGGTAGCGCGATTGCATCAGCGCGGATGCTGCGGCGGTGGCGGCAGTGCAACGTTGGCGGAAGCTTGGTGGTGGGGCGGCGGTGGCAGCAGCGTCAGCGGCGGTGGCGGCAGCGCGACACTCGGCGGCGGCGCACAGCGCGATGGCGGCCTGCGCGGTGGCAGCAGTACGGAGGCTGCGGCGGATTCACCGGCACCGTCCGCGAATGCGCCAACGCACGCGCCTTCGAACGCCACCGACGCGCCGACGTACGCGTCTTCGTCCTTGGTCGAGGACGTAGGGTCGACAATGCCGACGGCATCGTCGGCATCGGCAGCGACGGCGGCGCCCTTGGCGACGTCCACCGCGGTCGCCGATGCACCGCCGCCGCCGCCGACGACGCCGACGGCGACGCCGACGACATCGTTTGTTAAACTAAACTTAATCTATTACTGTTTATTAATTTACCACTACGTAGATCGTGCTAATCATGCATTTTTATGGAGAAACTGGCTGGTCTCTGTTGGATCATTTTGTTCTGAACCTGTTCGATATTGCACGATATTGCGGATCATATCGTGCGCGCGATATCGCACGTGCTTGTTTGGTTGATTCGCAATACCTAACAAGCACGTGCGATATCGCGTGCACGAGATATTGCGGATCAACCGTGCAATATTGTTTGCACGTGCTTCTTGTTCAGTTGATCGGCAATACCAAAACAACAATACCTCAATACCCTTCCAACTCTTTGATGACACAGTTGACTGCCAACATGAGTCAGATTTCCGGCCTAACCTTCGATTCCTCATCAGAGGATGACAATGATGCCATCCTCCTGGAGCCACCAAAAGCAGCTGCAGCTGCTGTAGCAAATCTCCCTCCATCGATTGCCCATTGAGAAACTTCTTTATTTGTAATTTGTACAATAATGCAACTCCCACGTCCAACCCCACGACTACAACTCCCACAACTGCAAGTCCAAGTCCCACATCCAACCCCACGATTGCAACTCCCACAACTACAAGTCCAACGTCTGGTCCCACAACTACAACGCACACATCTGCAAGTTCCACGTCCAACCCCACAACTGCATCTCCCACAACTGCAAGTCCAATGTCCTATATAATATGGATGTGAGATGAATATGGGTTGGGTATAGCCTCAATCACCTTATTTTACCATCACATATCATCTGAGAGTTGCCCAGATTTGTGGCAAAATTCCACAAGCTTGGTCGGCATGAGCGGCCGTAACGTGGTGTGGACACATCCATATGCACATCCACAGCATATAAAGGTTGTCAAACACCTTTTATATATATAATATGGATGTGAGATGAATATGGGCTGGGTGTACAGCCTCAATCACCACTTATAAGCATATATATAGGCCATAATTCAACTTTCCCCCTTTTTTCCCTTTTTTATCCTTTTTTACCCTTTACTGGGTAAAATGGATTACCCTAAGGTGCTGATGAAATGATTTTACCATAACCTTACCCTCAACTTTACCAGGTAATTACCGGGTAATTACTGGGTAAGGGTTACCCTTTACCCTTACCCCGGTCCAAAAAGAGTAAAGGGTAAAGGGTAAAACACAACTAAGGATGTTCTGATGGTGCATTAAGAAAACTTAGACAGGCCCAGATCCTGAGGTGTTGAGAGGTGCATTAGGGAAAAGCATGAAAGTCATGTGGAAATTGGTATGTGCTTGGTGTGTGAATAATTGGGAGGATGGAAAAGATGGACATCGGAGGAAGAGGAGGAGGGAGGAGTTGTGCTGGTAGGTAACAAGATTGAGAATTGAGGAAGCAGAGGCACAAGGAGTAGGCTGTAGGGAATGGGTGTGAAGGAGCGGGCGAGATGTATGGGATTTCTCTCCATTGGAAGGCATGGGGAGGAAGCCAGGATTGATGTTGAGAAGGTGAGCGGACACCAAAGAGGAAGTGGGGCCGTGGAAGGTAATGGTAATGGAGGTCGAGTGCTCAGCATTGTGCCGCGTTGGAAAGGAAAAGATAACACCAGCAAGCGAAATGATTGGGAGATGTTTCGGATGAGTAGGGTGGGGTGTGTGTGTGTGCCAGAGAGGTATGGCAGGATGCCATCAGTGTAGTGATAGGGTGTAGTTGTCATGTCACAAGGTAAATTATGGTATTGTAGTGGTGGGCTTCTCACCAAACCATGAAGACACAGTATGTGGCGTAAGTACTTTTTGTACCCACAATAATAGATGAGGATGAAGACTCACACCGTGGTCCATTCTTTTGTGTGTGAATAAGGGGGTCCATACAGGCAAACATAGATACATAAAAACATAACTTCCGGAAATATGGTTCAGTCTGTCCATTAGGGGTTGTTTTTTTGCTCCCAGAAGTACGAGCTCAAAGAGACTTTGTCCGAGCTCAAAATTTCGAGAGACTTTGCTGTCCGAATTTGTTAGTGTGAGCCTAACAAAATTTTCAGGCTCAAAATTTCGACTCCAGATGATGTAAACCTCATCACGGTCAATGACAATTTGCATCTACAAACGTGTGGACACGGTAAATTAGGTCAGTGCAACAAGACAGACCCCACAACAAACATCATTGCTCACGCTCACGGTGACAGCATATTTGGAAATCTGCACAAACCCTGCATGCTCCTCATCCCATTCTTGACCCCCTTTGATAAATTCCCTCACCCGGCTTTCTCATTCTCCCTATCTTGGTCAATAGGTTGGACTTAAAACTCCATGTATGTATGTATAACATTTTTGCAACATTGTAACTTAAAAAGGGCTGCCCACGATTTCCGGGGGATTACAGGAAAGCTGAGATGTTCCTTAGTTTTTCTCCTGTACAAGCCAATAGGGGCTTCGCCAGGTCGCGATAATATGGTACTAATGATGTTACTACAAATAATTTAGTACTCTACACAGTAAGGAATGTTTTGGGCGATGATATCTAAAAAAGGGGGGAACGCTCCGCGGGCTATGGATTTTGATTATGGTACGTCATAGAGAAGAAACAAATATATCCGCCGCAAGCCTCTGTACTGCACATGGGAACTCAATACTTACTCTACAGAACAGACAAC
>JALLOS010000669.1:0-11140 GCA_036939435.1 Stephanodiscus minutulus
CAATTAACTGTACACAGTGTGCGTACAGTGCGTCTTTACCCGTCGGGGTTAGCCCGATAATTTTTATGTGGAAATTCGTTTAGGGTAAGGGCCTTAAATATATATTGAATCTAGTATAATCAAGAGGCCTATTCTGAGTGGCTGGCGGCGGTGTGCTAAAACAACAATAGTTCCCGCCGCCATTAGATGTCTGTCGCTGCAGTACAATATAACTCCCAATCGCCATTAATTATCGTTCCATCATGCCTGCACTCAATCCATCAGCAACACCTAAATCATCATTCCAATCTTTCGAATGAGGTGCCTCGTAGTCATCCTGACTTATGCATGTCCCATAGCCTTGTCGGGCGGTGAACAACTCCTCAAGCAATGCTCCATCCTCACAGTTTATTATATGCGCTCTCTCCACGCCATGTTCAATTGCCCTGCTCGCCCATCCCATTTTCAGAATCATTGATTTTTGATCAAGTTCAAGATTGCCGCCCAAGTTGGGGGTGTTTTTCCAATGAGGAAATCCAGTCTCGAGGTTGACACTCAGACCATAGTGGGATACTATTTGAAGGGCATTACCTTTCGTTATCATTTGTATTCGTTGTTTGGAGTTGGCATCAGTGCTCCCGCGCAATATCATTGGGTTCGAAGAGAAGTATACAAGTTTTGATGCTTCAAGAGCCCCCGCTGTGAATGCCGCCAACGCTTCCGAGTGAATGTTCAACGCATCGCCATCTTTGGTGAAACCTAATGGCGTGAGAAGAACCACATCATTTCTTGAATGGAATTTATGTATTCGGTCGGTTTGTAACGTTGTTGGATATCCAGAGCGCTACATTAGTTCGCGAAGGAACAGTGAGAGGTGACGGAATTCTAGACTTGATTTGAGACGTCAATTTCTAGAGCGGATATTGTCTCACCTGATAGTCAACGCCATCGACGACCCCGAATTTCTTGGCGGTTATGAAACAACCGCTGACTACATTGCAATCGGCACCTTTATTCCTCAAGCAGCGATTGAGTAGTCTTTCCACTTCGAATCGACAGAACCCAGCTTCCTCTTCAACTATGTGGAGTGTTTCGGCATCAGTGACCCTAATGTCTAGATTTGTATGTTTGCCAAAATTATTAACCGCCTTATTCTTCAATCTCTGCAGAACCTGTTTCCGACAACCCACACATATTACTATCTTCATCCCAAAGAGATAGGTCAGTGATATGTCATCCATAACACTATTGAACCGTGCGACGTTGCTGATCAGATCTCCTGGTATGTGGTAAACGATGGTGGAATGGCGATGGTTCACAATATATGGAGATGAATCGTGGAGGGGAGACACACACGGATACAACGAAGGAATCTCTCCAGCCACTTCTCTTTCAGAAGCTGAGCGTACGTTGCTGCCTTCGCACAATGAGACGATTTGCAATGCTTCGACGTCAGCGGCAAGGGCGTCTAATGCATCTACCGAAGCGGGCTCTGCATCGTTCGGTGCAGGGTTTCCAGCGATTTTGGCTCTGTCTGCATTTTGCGCTATAAAGCTTTTAGTTCGCTGCTGGTTCCTGCACCGACGTCATCCTCGGTGCTATTATTGGAGGGATCATTATTGCCGTCATCGCCATCACTGTTGTCGCTGTCATCATCGACCGCTTTTCCCACGAACAAGCGATCAGGTACGTCCGCGGCAGTACAGGCGAGGCAACATCCGGCCTCGTACAATTCGTCGATCGGCGTTATGAATCTCCACGCCCCGTCGGGGATGCGCCAATGTCAATCGGGGGACGTTCTCGATCATCACGACTCGGAAGTGATTCGCGATGGCTTGGTAATCCGAACTGCCCAATTCGATCGCGCACAACTCGTCGAACGTGAAACGAGATAAGACGTTCGAATGATACCGAACGATGCGTATCTTTCATCGAAAATTCACCTCGAGAGTGAGTGGTCGTTCCTCCTGGCTTGACGACGACGACGGCACTACCACTTGCATCATATCGGGTGTTGGCAAAGAACTGCTGCTCCTCCTCGAAGGAGGGAGCTAAACAGTTCGTCCAAGTCCAGAGATGATGCGCCACCGCGATGATGGCGTCCTTCCTCCTCCTCCCCCTCCTCCTCCTCCTCCGGTGGTGTATTCAAATAGAAATAGTCGCCACACTTTTTCTCCCTACCCCGGATCGTCCCACCCCCGATCGTATCCTGCGGTACTCCCCACGGAGGAGGAGGCGCGATATCATCAAAGTCGTCGCCCCCACCCAAGTGATGAACCACGCAATATTTCTCCAACATGTCGATGAACTGTAGGAAGTACTCCCCGTTCACCCCCCCCCCCCCCTCGTACAATTTACTCGGATGACTATTGCTCGTCGTCGCGACCACCACGCACCCCCCGTCTCCAAATTTCGCGGAAGAATATTGAGTTAGTATCATCGCGTCGGCGACGTCCGTCACTTGGAATTCGTCTATTCAAAGCAACGCGACCTCCTTCGACTGACTATGTGATCTTCTGCGAGTCGTTCTTCCTAACCTCTCTTCCGACAACAATTGATCGAGCGGGGACCGCGGATGACGGCGGCGGACGGCGACCGACGACAGATCCGCCATCGTCGGGGAGAATGCATCCCCCCCCCCGGGCCTCGAGATGCGGGGGGGGGAGAACACGGGAGATCGGGGACCCCCCGGGGGGGGGTCGGCGACGGACTCTCGCGGCGGGGACCCCCCCCGCGCGCGGTCGCATTCGCGGGGGGGGCGGCGTCGATCGCCGCGCCCGACGTCCCGGGCCGCCGCTGGACGCGCGGCCGGTGCGGCGCGGAGGATCGTCGTCCTCGATCGTCGACGAATATCCGTCCGCCCGTCTCTTCGGCTCGCGCCGCCCCCCGACGACGGCGGTCCCCCGTCCATCCCGACCGCCCCGGCGATCGCGTCGGGCGGGTCGTCGCCGCGATACCCGGTCCCGATGATGGGCCCGGAATTCCGACGCCCGCCCCCGCCCCCGCCGCGAGGATGGCCGCCGCGTCCCCACCGGACGACGGCGACGCCGTCGTCGTCGTCTCGCGCCGCCGTCGGCCGTCGGTGGCGGCCGCGCGACGACCGCCATCGTCGTCCGCGACACGGCGATCCCGGAGGCGCCGCACCGATCTCGTCGCGCGCCCTTCGGGCAAGAGATCCGTCGTCGCGACGGGCCGCCGCGATCCTCGCCCGTCGTGTCGGCCCTCGTGGAAGGACGGATGCCGCGACCGCGATATCGCGATCGCGACGACCCCGGCCCGTCCGATCGCCCGCGTCGTCGTCCTTTTGCGGCGACGGACGGACGGACGACGACGCGGCGGTCGCCGCGATGACCACACCGCCGCTGTTATATCCTCGTCGACATATTCCCCCTCGTCGGCGATGCCGAAATCGTCGTCGTCGTCGTCGCGCCCCGGTCGCTCCCACCACGCCCGCGCATCGTCCCACGCATCCTGATCGGGTTGCGCGCCGCCGGGAGGACGACGATGCCGAAATAGGCGAAGGCGAAGGCGAAGACGACGACGTCTTGCCAACGCGACGAAGACAGACGTTCCAAGCGACCCTCGAGGGAGGGCAGATGGATATTCGTCATTCGCACAACGACGGACGGGTCGAGGAGCGGGGAGGGGAGGGATGGCGGCACAATGGGCGCGGTGTGGTGAGGATGCGGCCATCGCCTCGCCGCACCGACAGATCGTGGCGAATATGAACGTTGCTCCGACCTGACCTGCTGGCTCCGACCCAGCGCTTCAGCGCCGTGCGACTGGATGGGGGGGATGGGCATCGTCGTGCCGTCCTAGAGGTACGTAGTCATGACGAGGGGAGGAAAATAAGTAGTTGATTAGGTCAGGGCGCTTGGTTTGGGCACTACCTTACCATGGCGTTGGTACCAGCGAGCTGCCGCCAGCGGACCATGGTGTGAGCCCATCACATCCCATGAAGACCAGTTTTGGGAGTTGTTTGGATTTCCCGCCATTTCGGCGAACGGACATGATTTTGGTACTGTCTACGTAAATACGTACACGCGAATTCGGTAGTAAGAGAAACGTTACGAGAAACGTAGGTGCCCATTTTAGAGGCAAACCGTGGACAGAAGACAGAATTCTGTCCACGGACAGACAGGGCCGATAAAGAGATATCGTACTGTACATCATAGTAGCTAGGGTCTCTGGGACGTGAGGAGTTAGACAGAGATGATGCCCCCCCCCCCCCCGCCGCCGCCCCCACCGCCGCCATGTTGGTCGTCGACCGCCGCGCCGTCGTCGTCGTCGACCCCCCCTCCTCAATCGCGCGCCTCCTCTTCCTACGACGACGACGACTACGACGACGACGACGTGTCCCCCCTCGTGAGTCCCGCTCCCGCTCCCGCCGTGGCGCCGGTGTTGGCGACTCCGCCTCCGCCGCCGCCGCCGCCGTGGCATCATCTCCGCGGCATCAGAGATCGCGAGGAGGAGGAGGATGAGGCGAGGGGGGGACGGGAGGCGAGCAATGACGACGACGAAAACGACGACGACACGGTCGACGCGACGGCGACGACGAAGGTCGGTGGGACGAGCGCTTCCTACGGCTGGGATCGCGTGCGGGACATACTGGAGTCGAGCACGACGAGCGAAGACGACGACGACGACGACGACGAAGGCGGCGGGAGGAGGAGGAGGAGGAGCGACGACGACTATGGCAAAGGGAGCGACGATAGCGACGACGACGACGACGACGACGACGACGGGGGACGATTACTGGACCTGCTCGCATTCGGCGGCGAGAGCGTGACGCCGTCGATAATCTCCGTGGCGCCGTCGCCGTCGCCGTCGCGTCGGATGACGTCGCCGCGGCGGGGGCCGCCGTTTGGGGGACGGGGGGCGCCGACGCCGACGCCGCGGCCCCGCGCCCCCCCCCCCCCCCCCCCCCCCCCCCCCGTCGCGGCGGCGCCGCCGTCGTCGTCGTCGTCGTCGGCGCCCCGTCGCCGAGCCCGGACGGCGGCGGCGGCGGCGGCGGCGGGCGCATCGTCGCTTTCCTCGCGCGGTGGTCGCTTCGGCGACGGCGACGTCGACGGGCGGCACGGGGCCGAACGGCGGTGGCGTCGGCGAAGCCACGGTCTCTATGAGCGGAAAGAGGAGCGAAAGCGGATAAAGGAGGAGGAGGAGGAGGAGGAGGAGGAGCGGGGGCCGGGGGGTCGCCTTCTTCCCCGTTCCCGCGGACACTCCCCGCCCGCCACCCCCCCGCCGGCGACGACGAGGGGACGACGCGCGCCGCCGCGATCATCTCCGTCGTCGTCGCGCCCTCCCGTCCCCCATCCTCCGCAAGACCGTCGTCGTCGTCGGAGTCGTCCTAGACCGCCGTCGGATCACTGGACGGACGAGGGGGGGGGGGGGGGTGGCGACGATTCGACGACGACCACATCGGGATCGGGGGGGTGCTCGTCGTCGTTCGCGGGGACGACGACGACGACGACGATGACGGCGGCGTCGGCGATCCCGCCCCCGTCGAATCCCATTCCGCGGCCGCGGAAGCCGCCGTCGTCGGAGCCTCGACCGGCGGCGCACCGCCAGCATCAGTATCAGCATCATAATCATCATCAGCATCATCATCCGCGGTCGATCCAGCAGCAGCGGCAGCGGCAGCATCATCATCCTCGAACGGACCACCAACCACGACCGCATCCACGACCGCAACCACGACCGCAGCAGCTTTGGCCGCGAGAGGAGGAGGATCGACCATCCGCGCATCGACACGAGGAGCGACGGCGAAGAACGACGACTGCTACCCCGCTCGGCGGCGGCGGGACCGCCACCGCTCCCGTTCCTCCGAGCCGAAGCGAGGCCCGACGGCGGCGGGGGGGGGGGGGACGACGACCGCGCTCGCCGCCCCATCATCATCATCGCGACGACGACGACGACGACGGCAACTTCTGCCGCCTCGACGACGACGGCAACTTCTACCGCCTCGACGACGACGGCGGTGGCCGCAGTTACGGCCGTTACTACGAGCCCAACGACGATGATTCCGTCGTTATTCCCGAGCGTGCCGTCGCGTACGATGGCGACGAACATCGCGCCATCCTTCGCGCCGCCGAAGCAGCGGTGGTCAGTGCCGCGACGAAAATTTCGACGATGATGGACGACGCGAGAGGAGGACGAGGAGGAGCGCGGCCGCCGCCGCGCGAGCGGGAGCATCGGCGGTGGCGGCGGCGGCGGATGCTCCGAGGGGACGACGGGACGGACGACGACGCGGCGATGATGGCCGCCACGACCCCGGAAGACGACGACGGCGGTGGGCATCATCCCCCCCCCCACCCGACGTTTTCGTTGTCGTCTTCCGCGAATAATAATCGCCCCCAGCCTCCCTCATCTTCGTCGCCCGCCGCCGGCAGATCGCTGCTCGATTACTGGCTGTCGCCGTCGCCGTCGCCGCCGTCGCGCATTCGTGACATCGGTGGAATTCGATGGGGGCTCAAAGGGGGGGAGGAGGTGGATCGCGGGACGAGGGCCACGACCCGGGCGTCGCCGCCGCCCGCGACCGATATCGGCGAGGATGAAGAGGCGGCAGCGGTGACGACGATGACGATGGCGCCGTCGCGACCTCGTCCGCCGATGCATCACGGGGATCCGAACGTGGAGAGCCCGCCGTTCGTCGCGACGACGGAGGGCGCCGCGACTGCTCGCGCCGTTGACGATCGACTATTTGCATCGAAGTCGGAAAAGGAGGAGGGGCAGCGGCAGCATCGTCATCGTGCACCGAAGCAATCGGCGGCGACGTCATTGGTGTCGTATCTTCATAGAAAGTCGCCATTGGTGCAACAGCAACGACAGCAGCGGCAGCATCCGCAGAAATCGTCGTCTACGTGGTCTTTGGGGGGTATCCGGCGCGACCAAGTATTGCCGATCCCTCCCGCGCCTCCTTCGCGTCAGCAATGCACCGATGAGATGGATGGTAATTACGATCATGGTCGCGATGTCTATCCTCGTGGGCACGAACAATTGGATCCCTCATCCGCCTATGAGGAGTTTGCGGTAGAGAACTCAATGTTGGAACTTATTTCAGAAGCTGGGAGTTACGTCCGCTCGTATCATTCCGACGCGGAATTTGACTACAACATCATCATAATACAAAGATTAGTTCGTGGATCGTTGGTTAGGAAGAAACATAACATTTATCATGCAGCCGCGACACTTATCCAAAAAATCGTCAGGGATCACAACTTGAAACGATTGATTCAGTGGGAAGAGATGGACAAGTTGGATGCGGGGCGGAGAGCCAAAACCTTACCAAAGGAAGTGATTCAATCTCTTTGGAGGATAAAGGAAACGCAGACTCGACTGCATGGCAGTGCTGATTTGTCCGAGCTTTTGGCATTATCAAGACAGTATAACGTACTGCAGAGTCAAAACTACGTGG
This sequence comes from Stephanodiscus minutulus, assembly GCA_036939435.1. NCBI lineage: Eukaryota > Bacillariophyta > Thalassiosirophyceae > Thalassiosirales > Thalassiosiraceae > Stephanodiscus > Stephanodiscus minutulus. Next base: position 7,394 of record JALLOS010000669.1, read on the forward strand.
AATATCACTCTGCAATACTGGCTCTGCTAAACTCCATGCTCCGCGAAATGACTCTGAACGGAGTGGACACAAATACTACCACTTGTTTGAACATACAATTGTGCATTAAAATTTTGCGACAGCATAGCGAATACCATCGTTTCCACAGCTCCCTGAAGCTGTTTCAGGACAGCATTCGATTTAGGAGGTCGCTGAGGTGTTTGAGAAACAGAGTACATCCTGGCAATGTCGCAATGGTTCAATCAAGGGACTCATACATCATGGCTCGGATGGCACATTATGCCATTATCCATCGCGGGTTTGTTCTGTTGCAAGCACGAGTTCGTGGGGCACGAGCACGCAAGATAATTCACATGAGGGCGGAAATCTTGTCGCGAATGACGCGATACGCAAAGTTGCACTCGGGGTTCATTGCTTTTCAGTCGAGAGTCCGAGGAGCGCTGGTCAGGAGAAGATTGCACGAAGAATCAAGATCATCGTCAAGAATTGAATATTACGCTAATTTGCAGGCTGCATTTGTTTTGTTCCAAGCAAGAGTTCGTGGTGTACAGGCGAGAAGAATAGCATACGTAAGATCCAGGAAATATGGCTACAGCCGTCAATCCTATTATGTGGCAGAATTGAAGAACAGTCGTGAGGCGGCATCTGCGACCGTGGTTCAAGCTTTGGTCCGTTCCTTGATATGTCGGAAGGAGCTGTCAAAGTTGAGAAAGCATCGCGAATCTCAACTTATTGAATCGTCCAATGCTGCAATCATGATTCAATCTATGGTGAGGTTGTGGAGATGCAAAATCGAGCTTCAGCGGAAGAAAGTATTGGCTCAAGATATGGATCAAAGCAAGAATGCAGCAGCAGCTACAATAATTCAATCATTTGCAAGATCTTTGGCATGTCAAAGAGAAGTAAGGCAGACACGCGCGTGCATGCGTTCGTTAGAGATCGACAGGCTGAATCTGGCTGCTATTACTATCCAGTCGGTGTTTCGTTCATGGACATGTCAAAAAGAGCTAGTGGCCAGAAGAAAGCAGTTAGATCAAACTCAGGCCGTGTCGGCGGCCATCGAGATTCAAGCTTTTGTTCGATCAAGGTATCGCCAGAAGATGCTCTACGAGCAAAGAAAGAATGCAGTAGCAGCTACAAGTATTCAATCATTGGTGCGGTCTTGGGCATGTCAAAGAGAGCTGAGACGGATACGCGCGATCATGCATTCGTTAGTGACTGCCAAGCTGACTTCGGCTGCCATCACTGTCCAGTCCATGTTTCGTTCTTGGAAATGTCAAAAGGAGCTAATGCTAAGGAGAGAACAGGCGGAACAGGCTCAGATCGTGCCGGTGGCCATCGAGTTTAATTATTCATCAATTGTTGTTCTGCAACGCTGGATGCGAGGGTTTCTAGTACGTGCTGAGTTGAAGGAGGCAAGTCATGCAGCCAAGATTATTCAAAGGTTTTGGAAAAGTTATTACATCTTACTTAAGATGAAGCTCCTTCGAATTTTTCACTCGATGTCTGGGAGAGATACCACACAAAGTATTTCTAATGTTGCAAGGACGCTACTTCCGCGGGATTCTCGGAGACTGAACCGAATCAGAGAAATCGCACCCAACCTCCCACGGCACCACGAATGTGGTGTTTTTGTTGAAGAAGTTTTGAATTCTGTTACTGTGGTCATTCAAAGTGCAGCAAGGATGTATCTTGCCAGAAGAATATTGAGTGAGCTTAATCGAAAGGAGCAGGCAAACATGGAGGAACCTGAACAAATAAGATTTTCGACTGATGATGAAAATGAGGTATTTATTCTCGCACCAATATACAAACGTGCTCGAGCCCACGCAGATACAATAATGCAGGTTTCTTCTTTGATAATTACGCCAAATGAAGATCCTAATCACCTGCTGTGGCTTCATCATGCAAGATTACATCGGACGTCAAAATGAATTAGAAGTGTTTGCGGGATCCACCCAGTTTTCCATCATTTGAGACCATTGTAGGTTTTGCTTGACCATTGATTTATCCCCCATTGCACACAGGGAAAATCCAACAAGAATTACGCTGGGGATCTTGGCACTTGTGCGTTACGAAATAAACAATCGACTATGACTAATTATTGGCCCTTCGTCACTTGCCCCACTTTATCCCGTTACCCTCGTGTTTTACTACCGTGTTGCACCATACAAGCACAACAACTACATGGCAATAGATAATCATACGTAAATATCCATGCTCCCCAAGGAGCAAGAGCTTATCCCTGAATATTGAGTAAATTTCCCGTGTGTCCATCCGTCCGTCTGTCCGTCCGTCCGTCCGTCCGTCCGTCCGTCCGTCCGTGCGTCCGTCCCCCTACAGATATGCGTAGGGTGTGTATANTGCCAGAGAAAAGTCTCTGTTGCTTCAAGTAATGCAATGAGGATTCAAAGATGTTATCGGAAGTACCGTTTGATTCCTTGCAGTGCAAACGATTTGATGCTGCTATCATATGCCACTTTTCATCTTAATATTGTTGCAGCAAGAACTTTTTACTCGGAACGTTACACTCTTCGGGCAAGTTGTGCTAAAAAGATTCAACTTCTTTACTTTTCCTGGAAAATGAAGCTTGTCTTGGCTTCTGTAAAACGCGCTGTGATTCTACTTCAAAGAATATACAGGGGCTACACGGCGCGATGTTGCGTTGACAGGGCTGGATCAGCCGATTCAAAAATTATGAGAATTTCAGAGATGGAAGGCATTGTTGCAAACCCAAGTTCTGTCCAAAGCTGTGAGCAGAATGGAGACGTATATGAAGTATCAGCCAAGACCGTTCAGGGGGTATGGCGCACATATAATTCAAGGAAAAATGAATCACAAAAATGGCAACAATACGCTATTCTAGAGAAAAAGGTCGTATTGGTACATCACAAGTGGAAGAAATGCCAGCGAGACGTATCTGATAAAATGGTACCGAAAGTTATCGCTGCAACTATGATTCAATCAGTCACGAGGTCGTGGAGATTTCGAAATCAGCTATCAAACAGACAAGAACGAATCCCAGATGCCTATCTTTTCAAGGCAAACTCTGCCGCAACCGCAATACAGGCTATGTTTAGAGGGTGGAAAAGTCGTAAGGAGTTGTACATTATTGTTGCTCTCGTTGTAAGGGTACAGCGTTTTTATCGATATCGAATCTCCCGCCTTCAAGCCTGCTCATGTCCACTGAGGGAATCAGTTGTCATTGAAAGTGTCGCTCGTATGCAAAAAGACTGTTCAGAAAATAGAAATCAAGATTTCCTTGGCGCAACAACCTTTGCAGCGATAAGAATTCAAGCGATTGTCCGTTCATGGAGCTGCATGAAGAAATTTTCTGCATTGACAAAACAAGCTATCAGGATTCAAAGATGTTTCCTTAAAAATCGCTCAACTCTATCAGATATTGATGCTCTTACGCAGTCCTATGGTGATGAACTTTGGAAAAAGCACGAAAATGCAGCTTCGACTACCATACAGGACTTCGTTCGAACTTGGACTGTCAGAAAAAAATTGTCACTAATCAGGAAATCAACTGCCAATCACGCCAAGATTCAGAGGGCATCGGAAGCTACTGTGGCCACACAGGATGTGTTTCAAAAGTGGGTACGCGGGGGGAAAAGTTCAAGAAAGCACAAGCAAAAAAGCAGGAGAATGCTTGCATCAGGGAAGATTCAAGCAGTGGTTCGATCTTGGTTGAGTAGGAGGAAACTCTCTTTTGCTGAAGTTAATGCCGTCAAGATTCAAAGG
>JALLOS010000670.1:0-10797 GCA_036939435.1 Stephanodiscus minutulus
ATCGAGTGCGCCCGAGGGCACGAATCTCATTCTCTTTTTATTCTCACATTCAGATTTTCAACTCTCCTTTCTGTCTCCAGCAGAAGAATACAGTTAATACAAAATGGCGATCATCAAATCTGGAAAAGTAGTTATCATCCTTGCCGGTCGTCACGCCGGTAAGAAGGCCGTCGTCATCAAGAACATGGAAGAGGGAAATTCCGACGACAAGCGCTTCTCCCACTGCCTTGTCGCTGGCATCGCCCGCGGACCTCGCAAGGTCACCCGCGGCATGTCTAAGAAGAAGGTCGAGAAGAGGTGTAAGACCATGAAGCCTTTCGTCAAGTACATCAACGTCCGTCACGTCTTCCCCACGCGTTATGTGGTGGATATGGACCTTAAGAAGGCGGTCGACGAGGCAGAGCTCGTGGGCGAGAAGAAGGTGGAGGTGAAGAAGAACTTGAAGAAGATTTTCGAGGAACGTTACATTAACCAGAAGCAGATCACCAGCGAGAAGAAGGCCGCCGGATCTACTTACTTCTTCCAGAAGCTTAGGTTCTAAGCTTGCGATACGCTTAAAGAAAATAAAGCTCTTTGTTGGCATCATCTGTCATCAGTAAAAATAATTCCATAACTCATATTATAGAATTGCTCGTACTGGGTCCACAAAGCGATAAATAATTCGAGTGTTGTTATTCCTCTCTCAGTAAATTCATGGCCTTTACCCCTCTACCAACTCATGAATTCACATGTAACATCAATTGATTTTCTATTACCAACGGTGTCATCGTGCTACTTCATCAATATTGGCCTCTAATACGTCTTGAAGATTCATGGGTAGGATTGGTGGTAGGTGGGGGAGTAAAAGGGGCGGCAAGAGGCGCAAGCGCCCAAACCAGGTCAAAAAACAGACTTAGCGCTGAGCACTAAGTGAAGTGAAGTAGGATCACGTAAAGTCTGGAATGTCATCCGTGAACAGACCAGAGCTGTTGAAAGTAAGTATTGTCACGGATGGGCGCGTGCTACAAGTACGAATAATTCGCTTAGGCAGTACAACTGATGCTGCTCATGTAAATAAGAGTAAAAGTAAGGATTATTATGTGGAGTCAAACGGCTTCGGAGCAAATGTATTTTTCACGAGGTCGGCGTCTATTCCAACGTTGACGACGAGAGGCCTTGTTTTTCTAAGAGAGTGAAGGCAGTCCTATGCTTCAGGACTTGGGTATTTTGAGTGCTAACTAAACCGAGAAGCACCAACCTACTCAAGATCACCTCGAGATGAACGGCTCGATTTAGGATAGAGCCAACAAATCAGGCAAGGCTCACCGCAAGTGGAAGCTTTCATCTAGATATATATATACTTTCATAAGAGGAAATCACTTTTTGTCAGACCTAAGTAAAATATCTAGCCCTCTTAAGCCAATATACACAGCTTAAAAACCACGATTGAGGTAACAATCACAAAAATTATGGTTACCTCGTATCTTGATTAGCAGCTCACACACATTTCGAATTGATATGGACATCCCATCAACCCAAACATATCTCTCAAGTTGATTGTTTGGTGTCGCATTTGATTGGTGCTTTTTCACGCGACCATTCCTCGCAAATCTCCTTAAATCTTCGCCAGCGACTTCTCCACACCTGCGCCCTTACGGCGACACTCGCACCGCACGGACAAAAAAATCAAACTTCCACGTGTTTCGTTACATTCCATTGTTTCCTTTATTTCTTCACCGAGTTCATAGCGAGGGAGTACAGCAGCGTGCCCAGGATGGCGATCGACGAGCCGACGATCGATCCGGTCGACATGGGGGTCTTGAACGCCACGACGCTCGCGACGATGATCACGACGCGCTTGATGGTGTTCCCCACGGCGTGGGTGACGGGATTGACCTTCCCGAGGGCGAGGAACGCGACCTCGTTGTACAGGTAGTAGGAGGCACCGCCGAGGGCGAGGAGCGTCGAGAGGGACTTGTTCGTGAAGGACCCGCTCTTCACGGCGGCCTGGAAGGCGGGGAGGAAGGCGGTGCCCTCGACGGCGAGCATCATCGGGATCAGCATGACCGTGGACATGGCCGTGAGGACTGCGTACAGGTTCTGGGCGTCGAGGTTCTCCCCGATCTTCTTCCCGCTCATGGTCTTCTTGGAGAGCACGCCCCGGAGGGAGGACGACACGTTCGAGAGCATCGCCGAGGCGAGTGCGAGCATCGTGAAGGAAAGCTCCTTCATGGACGCGATGGCCACGCCGCCGATGATGGGGAGGAGGGTGGCGTAGACCTTCATCGGGAGGATCTCGCCGAGGAGGAGGGCGTTGCAAGCGCACGTCACGACCGGCTCGGAAGCCTTGACGATGTGGGCGAAGGAGACGGCGCCGGCGCCGAGGGCGACGACGGCGCCGACGTGAACGCCGGTGTGGCAGAGGGCGATGGGGACGAGGGACTTCAGCTCGTCGAAACTGAGCTTGGGAGCCTTGCGCAGGCCGAGGAGCCATAGGGGCACGAAGTAGAAGATGCCCGTGGCCATCTGGATGGTCGCGATGGTCCACGGGAAGGCGAGGGCGTTGAGTGCCTGCTTGTTGTAGATGTTGTACCCGATGTTGAAGAGGTACCACAGGGCGAAGTAGGACCCCACCTCGAGAGTCTCCTTCATGTTCGAGCCGGAGTCGGCGGCGGCTGCGGCCCCGCCGGTGGAGGAGAGGGCCAGGGAGGTCGACGGCGATGCATCCCTTTTGATTTTTGATTACACACGGGCGAGGATCGAGAGAGAAAACCGGCAGCGTTGAGTCAGCTATTCTGGGGACGATGGTGTATCATAATATGGAAGTCGTCCGACCAAAGAGAAAACAATTATTGCCAACTCGATCCCCACCATGACGAGGCACCCCCCCACCAACCCCACCAGTGAAAGAGCTCGTCAAACAAGGAATATCTCTCGACCAGCGAGGAAACCAACAGACGTCCGTCGGCGGGTCCGTCCCGTCCCCATCGTATATAACTTAAAACTCACTTTGCGAACGTTTTGCTCGCGGGGGGGACGGCACCGCTGAGCTTGCCGACGGCGGCCGACGTCGCCCGGGGCGAGAACGCGAAGGCGCTCGCCGATGTCGCGAAGAGTGCCAAAAGAACAAATTTCTTCATGATGGACATATTATTGTTGTGGATTAAGATTCAGCGTTACCGGGGGGGGGGGGGGGGGGGGGGGAGGAGGCAGGTAGGAGGGAGCACAGGCGTCACCGAGGGGCCTCGAGGATGCCAAGCCACAAGAGAGACGCAAGATGGAGGAAAGTTGTTGATGTTGTCGATCTTGGCCACGTACGTACTTCGCAGCGGGAGAGTTGGCGCCATAATAACCGCGCAACCGGCCCCCGCCCGCCCCCCGCCCGCCCCCCCCAAGTTCTATCCGCACAAGCTCATCTATCTCCACGTGGACTCTGATCATGCTGACATCAACCAAAACCTTTCCACTCTCGTTATCGTCCGCATCGTTTCGTAGTACAATATCGTCTCCCCATCTCGAATAATAACAAGCAACGAACGGGATCGATCGATTGAAGACGGCGGCTCAACAATATTTCTCCTCCACACTCCATCATCCCCCCCCAACCCCCCTCCCCCCAAAAAGGAGCCCTAGATCCCCCACCGACAGTAGTAGAAGGCAGTAAGGATACTATAGTCAGCTAGCAGTCCATCTGCACAAACAACGCATAAAAGTAATCCGCAAAGATGCGCATGGGCGGGGACCCCCCGACCAAGAGGAGATCCGCTCCTCGCAACAACAACAACAACAACAACGACAGCAACAACGGGAAGAAGAATAAGAATAAGAACGGCGACGACTCCTCGTCCTCGTCCTCGTCGTCTTCGTTGAATCCGAACCGTCCGAAGTTCAGCTCCCCCACCATGATCGTCGGTCGCGTCTCGCCGAACGTCATCGAATCGATCCTATCGCCGCGTCTGTTGGACATGGCCATCGCGTGCGCCGAGGCGCACGCGGACGAGGTTTTGGCGTACGAGCAGGCGAGGCTGGCGTCGTCGTTGTCGATGTCGTCGTCGTCGTCGAATAACGAGGGGGACGAGGAGGAGAGCGACGGCGTGCACGCGGAGGAGGGGGGGGGGGGGAGGTCGGCGGCGAAGGAGGAGGAGGAGGAGGGAGCGGAGTTGGACCTCGATGGTGGCAACATCCTCACCACGACGACGAAAACCGAGACGAGCGTCGATACCCCCCCGCCCCCCCCCCCCCTCCCCGCCAAGCGCCTCTTCTCCGCGCAGCGCGAGATCGACGAGTTCTCCGCCCTCCTGTCCGAGACCGCGTCCCACTTCTCCTCGTCCTCGTCGAACGCGGCGCGGTGGCGGGTGCACGCGAACGCCGCCAAGTTCGAGCGCCTCCTCGACGAGCGGTACGGGCGGCTCCGACCGTTCGTGGAATCCCACCCCGAGATCGAGGCGTTCGCGCGCAGCGTCCAGCGGAGGTACGCCATGGGCGGGATGTCGCCGTTCCGGACGGGGAAAGCGCCGGCGTCGCGGAGCACGGCGATCATCGGGCTGTTCATGATGCATCGGCAGGGGATCAGGGCGGACGCGATGGCCCTCGTCGCGATCTTCTGCCTCGTGGGATTGCAACCGTGGGCGCTCGTGGCGCTCGTGGCGTTGGGGAGATGGGAGGTGGAGAGGAGGAGGGGGAGGAGGATCAGGGGGATGCCGGGGAGGGGTCGGACGAAGGTCTGCGAGCCGTACTACGCGAAGAAGACGGCGACGGCGACGGCGGCGGCAAAGGAGGAGAAAGAGGAGGAGGAGAGCGAGGAGGAGGAGCGAGCCAGGAAGTACGACATCCTGACGCGTCCGGTCGGGACGAGGTACAATCCCGCCGACCTCAGCCTCCGGGACGAGGAGAACGACGTCCTCCTCCTCGGTTCCGGCGTCGAGACGCTGTACGCCGGCGCCCTGCTCGCGCGTGCCGGCCGGAAGGTGTGCATCCTTTCGCCGAGCGAGGACGTCTCGGGATGCGTGACGATGGACGACGGCGGTCGCGGAGGAAAGACGACGACGAAGAAGGAGGACGGGGGGAGGAAGTTCGCCGGCGTGCCGTTCGACGTCCGCGGGACCGACGTCGCCCACCTCTCCAAGCAGCAGGCCTTGCTGGCACCGGCTTTGTGCACGTCCACGGACGTCCAGGGCGGGGTTCGATTCGCCCGCGTCGGATCCGATCGCGACGGGTACGCCCACTCGGTGCTGTCCGTTCCCGGGCTCGGCACCGCCGACGGCGGCGGCGGCGGCGGCGGGGGGGGGGGGGCGGTGCCGGTGGTCATCGACGCGCGCGGTCCCGTGGCACTCGCCGAGTACTGCTCGATGCGGCTGGGGGACGGGCACACGACGACGGACCTCGACGGGAACGTCGACGTCGGCGGTTCCACGTGCCTCGGGTACGCGAATGCCTGCGACAAGATCAACGCCGCGTCCGGCGATCACTACCTGTCGAGGCTGTTCGGCGCCGACTCGTCGTCGAAGACGTCGAAGTCGTCCGACACGGACAACGCCTACCAGCAGGCGTCTCTCCGCACCGCGTCGGCGTTCCTGAACAAGTGCCTACCCCTGAACCCGCACGTGAGATCCCTCATGGCGGCGATCGGGATGGCGAACGAGAACCTGTCCCCGGACGACACCAGCATGGCCGCGCACGTCACCCACCTGTGCGCGATGCTGAGCGAGGAGGGGTTTTCGTACCCCGTCGGTGGTCCGCGGGCTTTGTGTCACGCGCTCGCGAGCGTCATCGAGCAGTGCGACGGACGGGTGTTGCGCGATGTATGTCTTCAGGAATTGTTGTTCGACTCGCCGTCGTCGTCGTCGTCGTCGGAGGAGGAGGAGGAGAAGGATGATACGATGGCGACGAAGGACGGCGGTGCTGGCGCTGCGGCCGCATCCTCCGAGGTAGTAGCCGGCGTTGGCGGTCCCAAGCCGCGATGCAGGGGGGTGCGGCTCCAGGATGGATGCGAGGTGAAAGTCTCGGAAGGCCGAGGCGCGGTACTATCGACGATGGGATTCATCCCGACCTTCCTACACCTGCTCCCATCTGACGTGCGTTCCGTCCACGGCGTGCCGCCGGGCCTGCCCGCCCTTTCCGAACGTCGTCCGCTCATGAAGATCCTCGTGGGATTGACCGGCACGAGGGAGGACCTCGACCTCACCGGGGCCGATTGGTACCGTCTTCCAAATGCGGCGTTGCCCAGGGACGAGTTGGACCCCCTGACGAGCCAGGTGACGTGCGGAACGATCGGCATGATGGACGAATCCTCCAGCGGGACGCTGGGGATTCTGAACGAGGGCGAAATCGAGACGGCGATGGAAATCTCCGCCATAGAAAGTCGTGGTGGCGGAAGGGGCAAGCGTTTCAAGGATGATACCGCTTCGTCGTCGTCGACATCTTCATCCGCCCCCTCCAACACCGCGAAGAAAATGCCGCGATTTAAGTTCACGTCGGGGTCGTCGTGGATGAAAGTATCCTTCCCGAGCGCGAAGGATCCGAGCTGGTTTGATCGTTACGGCCCCATATCAACGTGCGTCGTAACGATCGAGGCAGACGATGAATTCGTTCGAATGTTCGATACCAAGCCGAGGATATACTCGGTCCTGAAGCCGACAGGAGATCCGACCACGACCTTGGGTCATCGCGTGGTGAAGGATTTGTGCGCGACATTCCCTCAGCTTGAAGGTGAGGGTACATCTGGCCAATGACAATATTAATTTTTTTACTTTCGTCTAATTGTAAACTCGTCATTTTCTTACTCCCCAAACAGGCAAAATTGATTGCTTCCAATTCTCCGGCCCGTATCGATCCGGCCTTACTCAAAACCCGGCTAGATTTGCTATCAAAGGCAATCGTCCTGAGATAGATGCCTACCCGGGCCTGTTCATTGGTGGTGCGGATTTAACTGTGGCCGATTCCACTTCCGGAGCAATCGTTGGCGGGTGGATGGCCGCCAACGCCATAATTGGGTATAGCTTCATCGACCATATGTACCTGAAGAAGAATATAACGACCGACTTGCAGAGATTCTTAGATGATCCCAGCATGGCCACGGAAAGGGATGGGGTCATAGTTGAAGATTTGGCAGTCCCTTATAAGAAAATTGTGATTGGAAAGGGCGTGACGAATCCGGCAGAGTCCACCAAAGAGGAATAGATTAGGATCATAATTTAAAGCTCATTGCTGCACGTGTAACTTATCCCAAGGCATGACCTACATGTACTTATCAAAGTAAGGTTTTGCGTGGTACCTCCGACTGAGGTGTGTTGGAATTTGGTTTGGTGCATCCACTGAATGAACACGTAAATCTATGAGCACGCACTCGCAACCACACAAAATGCATAACTCTGAACAGGCAACGCTCAATGCAATTCTAGCGGTAGCAGTGAATCAGTGCTCGATATTCACGCATCCATCACACGCCAACATTTCTAATTAGATTCAGAGAAGAAATATTGCTTTTTCCTACTCCTGAATCGCGAATCCATTGCTCTGCCACAGACCAACAAGTGGACAGCGATGAAAGCAAAATTGAGCTCAAATCTCAGCTCAGATAACTGGTTGACTGGCATGTGCAGTACCATTATGTTGATATGGAAGAAGGGAATATGAAGTGGGTACTCCTTAGATACCATTCACCATCCATCGTCTACCAATTGGGAATGCTCATCCTCCCCAGAACCCATGGAAAACACGAGCACCTATCAAGATGATAGCGACAAAGAACTTAAAGGTCGGCGAAGTAGCAAAAGAGCATATGGAGGTATATGCTCAGGCAACGCACCTTATCTTGCTCGTAACACGGCACGTAAATCTTTGCATACCCACTCTGCTGTTCCGCTGAGTACAGGTCGTCGTAACCGATCGCCAGGCTTCCCACGGTGGATTGGCACTTGATCTCGCACATGAGGGAGTACTTCGTGCTCCTGTCTATCCCATCATCCATGCCATGAGGCGATGAGTTTCCGGTCTCCACGGGGCGCAATATATACGCTGACTCGGCGCAGTCCCCGGACAGACCAATCAACGGCCGATGCCACTTTTTGTCCTTGCCAACTCCCCCCTCTCGCGTCGGGAAGAAGGTGTAGCAAAATCCGGGTGCGCCGGGGTTTATCATGTTGCTCAAATGCCCCTCGACCTTGAACCCAGTCGCAACTACGCTGCGAGGCCACGGCTTCGACTTCCAAGCGTTCCTGCCCGCGGGTATTCGGTAGGCGAATAACGACCCCCCATCTGTTTTTGATTGGTCGGAGGTGGTACTTGCAGGACTGGCGTAGTCCGGCGGATTCTCCTCCGTCATGTAGTCTCTGCTCGATTTGGCGTCGGCATCGCTGCCACCCTCGACGAAGCTGCACTCGTGGCTTGTCACCAACAAATGAGAAAATGCACCCCCCCCCTTCAAGGAAACTACTGTGCTACCGCTATCTATCACTGTCGGTTGATCCGGGCCTCGTTCGGACGTGGCCAGACCATCCAAGTCCGCGAGGACGGAGCTGAATGCAGCTCCGCATCGGTCGTCTATCGTTCTACTGAACACCACTTTCGGATCGGGGCCAATTCTGAGCGAGTGCAACGTGACCTTTTTCGAGAAAAATTGACTGGCGAGGATCTCTATGGTGTCATCGGACGGGTCGAGATCCGCAACGCTGAACATCACATCGGGCCCTTCGTCCAATACTCTGTGATAAATCGGCGACGCCAAAGAACGATCAGAAAGTGAGAGAGAAAGATGCGAATAATTTCACAGCAAACAGTGTAACGCGAACTCACCTCAATTTCCAAGGCGTATTGCGAGAATTGAACGGATCGAAAACGGTCCCATCCACATCCAGGGGTGTCCCCGAGCCGGGAACGAACGAATGCGGCCTGGGACATTCGAGCCACACCAGCTGACCCTTCCCGAAGGTCTTCACCCCCTCATGATCGGCGTTGTTGTTACGCAATGTGACCCTCGCCCTAGCGGCGAGGATGGAAAGTCGGCCGTCGCCCGTCAGATCCATCCACGTCGCCTTGTGGTAGAACCAGTCGCCCTCCCCGACGTTGATCGGCGCGCCCCGCAGGTTCGTCGTGCCGGTGAGGCAGTCCGCCCACTCGCACGCGCCGTTGCCCGGATTCCTGACAACGTACAGGCCGCCCTTGTCCTTTCCCGGGACCAGGAATCCGTCCGTGACCAGCAGTGCGTCCTCCAGCCCGTCGCCGTCGTCGCCGCCGCCCCCCCCGGCGGCGGCGGCGGCGTCGGCCCGATCTGCGCCGCGGTACAGCCGACCGGGCACGGACGCGACCTCGTTCGGCCACCGGATCGCCCCCGACGTCCTGTCGGTCGCGCTCGACATGACCCCCGACTTGACGTCGAGCGCGTGCATCTCCCCCCTCTGGTTAGTTAAAGAGAACCCCGTCATCCAGAGGCGTTCGCCTCCCACGACGCCGCGTCGCTCGATCCCGCCGCCCGACGGCGACGGTGCGACGGCGGCGGCGTCGGCGTCGCGCGATTTCCAGCTCTTCCACAGCCCGCCGAACGCCCCCGCCTTCGCCCTCCCGCCCCCTCCGCCGCGGCGATCGACGACGTCCCCCCCCCCCCCCCCCCCCCCGGCCGCCGCCGACGGCGGCGGCGACGACGACGACGACGATCGCGCCGACGACGGCGCGGAGGGCAGGAGCGACGACCCCGCCCCCCCCCCTGGTAATACATTCACGTATCCCGGCCTCCTGACATGTATCTCCGCGAGCAATTCCAAACTCAAAAACTCGTAATCGCCGTGTAACTCCCGCCTCTCGTCGTCGTCGAGCCAGTGGAAGGCATCGTAACTCGCGAGGCTCCTGTCGATACTCGTGCCGTTGAGGTATATGCGAGATTCGGCGAGGCCGAGGAAACGGTTGGTCGGATTGCGTACAACGGACACGTACAGTGGATACCGCCCGGTGACGAAGCGCTGCCGACGCATGCTCGAGGATTTCGCCATCATGCTCCGGTGGGCTTTGGACAGGCGCGCCGGTATGGCGGCGGTGGCGGCGGCAACGGCGGGGGAAGAAGGCGGAGGAGGGGGGGCGTGACGATGGGAATGTTGGTCGTCGGGCGGGCCCTCGCCGCCGCCGCCGACGACGGCGATTCGATCTAGGGATCCGCCCTCCTCGAGGGAGGGGTCGGCGCCGCCCGGGAGGTGGCCGCGGCGATGACCGCGGACGCCGCCGCCGGCCGCCGCCGCGGGAGACGACGACGACGGCGTCGCGAGGGCGGCGCGGCATCCGAGGGCGACGTCGAACGATCTCCGACGACGTCGCGATATCGTCGTCGACGTCGTCGTCGTCGGCGAGGAGGAGGAGGAGAAGGAGAAGGGCGCGAGCGCGAAGGAGGCCGCCGCCGTCCTCCCGTCGGGCGCGGCCAGTGACGATCGAGCCGCCGCCGCCATCGCGGCGCAGGATCTGATGATGATACTACCGACGAAGCAACATCTCCGCCGCCGTCGGTGTCTCTCGCGGCGATGATGCGGCTCCTCGCGCGATTGCATACTCGTGTCGTCGTCGTGCCGATGCATCATCTCCTCGCAAGGAATTGCCTTGGGCTCAGCTTCCTCGTTCTGAAGGCGGGAATACATAGGGGTGACTGCTTGCTTCGTGTACTACAGGGAGGCGATAAGTATCTCCCCGCCCTCGAGCACACCGGTCTCTCTTGCGTGGTATGGTATGCTTCGTATGAGTGTGCATGTTGGTCCCCAAATTGGAATGAGCCCCATATTGGTATCGGGACTCCCCGATTTGGAATATTGACATATCCCTACCCATACCGATATGGGGATC
>JALLOS010000671.1:0-10909 GCA_036939435.1 Stephanodiscus minutulus
GGATAAGTAGCAAAGTAACCGTTATTCTTCATTATTTGTTGTGTATCATGCTTGAATAAGATGAGAATTCCACTTCCACTCTGCATTTTTCATGCCTTTGTCCCCCCTCTCCCTTTTCATCCTTTGGAAACTCAAGACCATGGTTGCTTTGCTACTTATCCTTCGGGTGACAGATGAGAGTGCAGAGGAACGAATACGAAATGAACATGTGCAGAGGATGTTTTACGGCATACCTCACGTCGATAACATGATCGCTGCCCACCAGCTCGACTTCCTCGGGAAAACGGCGCGCGGACAACACTACCGCCCCGCCCAACAGATGCCGACTTCGTGCTGCGACATTGTTCGACAAATAGAACGTCCCTTCCTCCACAACAAGGATTACATCGTGAAAAACCAACGCACGTTCCAATCGTCTCGTCATCTCGCTCCTCGAACGGGCCGAACCTCCGCCTTCGGTCTGAGGGCGGGAGGGAGAAGACACAATGGTTCCCTCTTTTCCCTCCTCTTGTCACAACGGCAGGAACATATTATCGACCGCGCGCACCCAGGGGTTAGGGTTAGGGTCCTCCACATCCGGGCCTGAAGTGCGATTTGAAATGGGAGATATCTCGCAGCCAGACGTGTCGCGAGTAGATCAGGTGCTGACACTGTGCAATGTCCGATGAAGTATCTGATGTATCTTTTTCGGATAGCGAAGACGGCGACAGGAAATGTATCCTTCGTCAACAATTACTTCAGGACTTGATAACTCAAGCCTCATATCACTGTCTGACAGAGATAGAATATCCTCGCCGAGAATCAGGAAATATGTTTCCTTTCAGCCACTACCGTTAGTCGTCTAGTCGTCATGATCAAGTCTATTAAACTCAGATTATCAATCCTACAATAAGAGTATCTCACGAGGGGGAAAGTTCTGATAGCAATCGGGCACCAATCATGCACCCCGAACGCGCTTCCGGTCCCGAGCCGCCTCGATCTTCCCCTCTGCCCGGTGCTGCACTCTCTTCCTGGCCTTCCTCGCGATATCGAGTTTCGCCTCAATCTTCGCCGACTCCTTGGACTTTTCAAGTTGTTTCTCAGCATTCTTATCCTTCCTTTTGGCTCGCTTTTCGTTGCGGATGGTGTTCACGGCCTGAACGAAGGTGTACTTCTTCTTCTCGTCGGCGTCCATAACGACCTGATTGGCAAGGCGAGGTGACGATCAAAATATGAGCGCGATGCAAGAAAAGATAGGATATGCCAGAATAAAATAACGGGATTCACTTACTGCGCGCTTGGACACATAGCTCTTCTTCTTCCTCTTCGTCTCGTCTTTATGCTTGCTCGAATAAGGGAGAGAAGCTTCGACGGCTTTTGGAACACGTAACTTATTAAACGTCCTTGGCTTCCTCTCGATGGGCTTGTAGATAGAGTCGGGATTTACTTCGATTGGGGTTTCCGTTTCGACGTGGAGTTGCGCCTTGGGTTTCATCGCCCTCCACCCATCGGCGCCGGATTTGCAAAGTAAAGAGGTGACGGGGTTGTAGTATTGCTTGATTTCGACGGGCACCCAAGTCCTACAAAACACGATGTCGCTCAGGAGGATCTTGTCCTCGAACGTGGCCCTGAAAGATCCGGGTTGGCCCTCTCGTATCGACTTCTTCACCTGCCCTCGTAGGCCACTCACCGTGCGAATGCTAGCTCCCTCGAACCGACTGACCTCGAGGTCGCTGTTGAACATCCCCGAAATGAAAGCCGTATTCTTGAATATCTTCGTCGGCGTTCCCACGAGCTTCAACTTTTTCACTACTTTCGACGAGGCATCAAGTTCCAAGACGACACCAGTCGCTGAAATTCGAAAGCCGGGAATGTTCCCCGTGAGTCGCTGTATGGCTAGAATACCAGTGTTTGGAGGGACCTGAGGGCCGTAGAAGGTAACCTGACAATGCATATGCTCCGGTGTATACTTCAGGTAGCGGAATCGGCCATTCTGATCCTCCGTGGAATACACTGGGATGCTCTGAAAACGCCGCCAGCCGATGCTAAACACGAGAGGGTCATTGCACTTGAGAATTTTCTTGTGCCAACGATGCTTCTTGAACCTGCAGCGGATCAATCCACGTTCCGTCTCCTGAGGAGTCAAGCCCCCGATGACTAGGGGCATGGTGGGGTCGAAAGACTCGACAAATTCGGATGGGATACCATGTATGAGAATGCGACAATATATACCCTGTCGGAATCCTTCATATCGGAGACGACTGGTTTCGCCGTCGAGTCCAAATTCTTCTTGGTTTCGTTTCAACCGAGATTCCTTCTCGCGCTTGAGCGCCTCGACGTACTCGCCCTCGGCCTCCTCGTCGCCTGCCTTTGCCACATTCCCCTTTTTGCTCTCGTCGTAATCCTCGTCGAACTCGGACTTTTGGGACATTTTCTTCTTGGCGTTGAATTCCCTCAGCTCGGCATCGGTCATGCCTTCCGGCGCATCGGTATCGCTATCATCATCTATCACTTCCCCGTTGGGGCCGTATCGCTCGCCCGCCTCGAGGTCCTCGAAATCGTCAAACTTTTCCCTCTCGTCGTCGTTGCCACGCTTTCCATCGCTCTCCCAATTGCCAGTCACAAATTTATCGCGGATGCTCTCGATCAAACAGCCCTCTCCCTCTTCCAGCCAAGCATCCACATCATCGAACGCCTTGCCGGACCGATCNCGATGAGGATTCTCGAAGCGATTCGGGGGATTCCTCGTCGGACAGCGTCGTCGTCGTCGTCGTCGTCGTCGCTGTCCGACGAGGAATCCCCCGAATCGCTTCGAGAATCCTCATCGGAGCTTTCGGCTTTGGCTTCGCTCTGATTCGGATCGTCGTCGTCGTAACCATCGCTATCCGAATCGTCCGAGTCGCCATCGGAGTCGTCGTCGCTATCGCTATCGCTCTCGTCGTCGTCGTCGTTACCGGAACCACCCGCCTCGTCCTCTCCGTAGCGCCTCCGGAACGAGTCCGCGAGCTCGTGCACGTCCTGCACGGGTCGTCTCTGACCCTTCGCTATGGCGCGCTCCATCGCGTCGTCCTCCGCCTCGTCGTCGTCGTCCCCGCCCGCCCTCACGGCTTTGCTGCCCTTGAACAGCCGCAGCGACGAATATTTCATCTTCTGATCCACGCCCTCCTTGACGTCCTGGAGGCTTTTCAATAAACGCGCGGGATTGTCCGAATCGTATTCATCGTCCTCCTCCTCCTCCTCCTCGTCCGACGAGGACTTGTCATCCTCGTCGTCGTCATCGTCTTCGCCTTTTCCATTTGTTTCCCTCCGCGAGGGCAAGTCGAGGTTCTCCTTTTTGGTGTAGTTCGCCCGTCCGATGTCGATGTACACGGCATCCTTGTCGAACGATACCGCGCCCACGTTGGACAGAGGCGCATAGAGCTTGGAATCCTTCTTGTTGAGTGTCTATAATTATTTTGGGGGCGAGGAAAAGAGGCGAACCGTGTGAGAGACGATAATAATATATTTCAAACGAGGACACGACCGATGTTGTCGTCCACCAAGAAGAGCACCCCCTTCCCCATCCATGTCCGAACCAACACGCACCTGACTCTCCCTCTCCTTGTCGAACACCGGACATGGATCCGGTAGAGCCCCGACCTCCGCCATGCCGTAATCGCCCACCCCGATGAGGTGCACCTTCATCCCCTCCTTCATATTCGTACCCCGGACGTACCCGTAGAACGCCACGCTCCTTTCGCACTTGGGATCCTCCTCGATCCTCGACGGGTGCGTGATGTCCTCGTGCCTGTCCACGACTACGTACGGATGCGTGTTCCTCCACACCAACGGTCGGTACTTCACCCGTCCGAGGAGCAGCGTGAGCTGCTTCACCTCGTGCTTCAAAAACTTCCCGTTCACGACCCCCCCGAAGTAGAACATTTTCGCACCGTCGTATATCTCCGTCCAGAATCGATGCTTGAGCAGCTTCTTCGTCTTGCGCAAGTTCTTCATCGTGCGGAATTGATCGAGGTGGGTGAACACCCCCATGACCTTCGGAAAGCCGTGCGTCTGCATCATGTTAAGAAATTCGAACGATTCCATCTCGAATCCGAACTTGGCGTCGACGCACAGGAGGACGAGGTCGGCCACCTTGGCCACGTCGAGCATGGCCGTGGGGGTGTTGGGACACTCCAGCAGGGTTATCCGTCGCGTCTTCGAGGTGCACACGGTTACGGGGCCGGTCGGATCGGGCAGGTTGTGATTCGTGTACATCTTGACGAGGCTCCGTATGAGCGTCGACTTGCCCACCCCCGGCGGTCCGACGACGGCCACGAGGGGGGGCGGCCCCTCCTCGACGCGCGCCGCCCGTCGGTCGTCGAGGGGGATATACTCCTTCTTCTGGGCCCTGTCGAGATTGCGCTGGACGGTCCGCTGCGTCCGGACGATGTTCGCGACCGAGTAGGCCCGGGGGTTGTGACGGTCCTTCTGCGTGCCGGCCTTGGCCTCGCGCTTCTCCTTCTTCTTCTCCCGTCCGCCGCGGCCGGATTTGGACGTCTTGTGTCCGCGATTGACCTGATTGTCGGTGCTGCCCGCGGCGGTGGAGGCGGAGGCGGCGGCTGATGGCGACATGGTCGGGGGTCGTTGTTTTGGGGGGCCGGCGGGGGTCGCAACCTCTATCTATTGTAGACGGACCGGACCGACTTGCTTCCTTTTTGGGGATGGGGACGGCGACTTCTTTGACCCAGGTTTCCCCTCATCAGCAGTGCTTCTGTGGGCGGGGGAAAGGTGAAAAAATTTGAGTGGTGATTGAGTTGGTATTGGTCGCTTTCGGGTGTTCTGATTTCCCGCCAAGCTGACTGACGGACGACGACAGACGACGACAGACGACACAGGCAGCGTAAGTAGCGGCGATTTGGCGATTCAGATCAAATACAGGGGCCGGCGGCAAAAAGTTTCCGTTCCGGTTTTGAATTTCAAACTAACCAACAAACTTGTACGTGGGGGGGGCCAAGAAAAACGACTCCTCATCATATTAATACTATTAAGGTAGTCATAACATTCATTCATTCTGGAAAAGACCTTCGACCTTCGCCATCTATCGACTACTCTACGCCTGTGTGAGCCGGAGACCCCGAAAGAGAGTCTTCTTTGACACGATACTATGGTGGCACGCAACAACAAGATCATTCGATCGATAACATCAATCAGCCTGCGACGAGCGCATTCACCCGCGGTGCTCGACGAATCATCCAGGGCCCGAGCCTCGATCGAACCATCGCATTCTTCCGCGGCGGCGGCGGCGGCGGAGGCGACGAGGAGGTCATCGGGCAGTCTCTCCCGAGACGCATCATTCGACGCCGATGACCTCGACTCACTCGATGCGATGCTTTCCCTGAATCGAACGCTGAGCTTCGAAGATAGCGACGATGACGACGACGAGAGGAGGACGACGCGGCGTAGTAGTTCGACTACCACGACCGCACGCACGGGAACGAGGACGGCGGAGGCGTCGGCTTCGCATCGACGACGCCGTCCCGCGAGAGGAGGACGCACCGAATAACGGGAGGAGGGGGTAGCGGTGCCCCATCGTAGGTTTTCCAACTCGTATCCTCGATGTTGGTTGGGTCGGCTGGACGGGGATGACTGCCTGATGACTGAAAACTCATTTCCTCTGTATGATGTAGTCATTCACAAACTACCTCTAGTAATGGAACTGTTATTTTCATTCTGCCTCGTTATTGGTGATCCAAGTCTTTCTATGGATAGTTACATGCCCATTCTCGAGAGCCTTCGACAGATATTCTCGCGGCGAGAAATTTGTACTTTAGACTCAAAGCATCATACAAAATTCTAGGTTTTGTTAAGGTTACCAACGTCTACATATCAAGAATCACTTCTTCTTCGCGCCTCCGCCCTTAGTCATCGCCTTCAGGCTGTCCATCTGCTTCTTCTTCGTCCTAGCGGCGCGTTCCCTAGCCCCCGGGTCGAGCTCCAATTTACGCAGGCGCACACTCAGGGGCGTTACCTCGATGACCTCGTCCTCGGACATGTACCCTATCAGCTCCTCGACGTTCATTCGCCTGGGGGGGGGGAGGTGCACCTTCTCCTCCTTCGACTGGGTCCTCATGTTCGTGAGTTGCTTCGCCCTTACGGGATTCACCTCCAAATCGCCGGATTTCGCGTTCTCTCCCACGACCATGCCCGGGTACACGAGATCTCCCGGCGCGACGAAGAGCGTCCCGCGCGACGAAAGCGAGTCGAGGGCGAAGGACGTGGCCTTGCCGGATTCGTTGCTAACGAGCTTCCCCCGCTCGGACCCGGTTCCCATGGCCCCGGCGTGCTCCCGATCCTCGAGGTAGCAGTGATGCATCACGGCCGTGCCGCGGGTGGCGGTCGCGACCTCGGGGCCGAAACCGAGCAGCCCGCGACTCGGCACCTCGAACATCATCCGCGTCTTGCCCTGAGAATCGTCGCTCATCTCGACGAGCACCCCCTTCCTCGCGCCGGTGAGGGCGTTCACGACGGTCCCGGAGTACTCGGCATCGACGTCGACGACGACCTCCTCGTATGGTTCCATTTTCATCCCCGTTTTAGGGCACACGGTCGTCAGTATCTGCGGCGGGGTGATGATCATCTCGTACCCCTCCCTCCTCATCTGCTCGACGAGTATCCCGATCTGCAACTCGCCCCGGCCGAACACGACCGTCTTCTCGGCATCGCTCTCGCACTTCTCGACCGCGAGGGTGACGTTGTTGTCGGTCTCCCGTTCGAGGCGGGCGCGCACGTGACTGCTGCTAACGAGCGTCCCCTCCTTCCCGCTTAGCGGTCCGTTGTTCGCGCCGAACAGGCACGACAGCGTCGGGGGGGCGAGGGGGGGGGTGTCGACCGGCACGGGCACCTTCCGATCGCTCGACGTGAGCGTGTCGCCCACCCTCGTCGAATCCGGCACCCCCGCGAGCGTGACGATGTCCCCGGCGATCGCGAACGGAGGGTCGAGGGGAGCGCGGGACACGCCGCGATTCGCGAACACGCCCGTCACCTGCGACGACGGGCCCGCGGCGCTGTTGATCATCGCGGCGGCGGCGTCCAACGCGGAGGAGGAGTCGTCCGCGTCGTCGCCGGTGGCGGCGACGCGACGGTGGAGGAGCGTGATGGCGTCGCCGGTCGTCGCCCGCCCCGAGTAAACGCGTCCCGTGCACGTGCGTCCGAGGTACGGATCGTACCCCACCGTCGTCGCCGTCATGCTGAACGGCTGGTCGTCGAAATCTCCCGCTCCCTTCATCCGCCCCCCCTCCTCCTCCCCCCCGGGTCCGGAGACGTCGTCGACGTCGTCGTCGTCGTCGTCAGCGCCGTACCAGTGGACGGAGGGGGCGGGTATGGTGTCCAATATCGCATCGAGAAGGCCCCTCATCCCCGGTGCCTTTCTGTCCCCCCCGCCCCCGAGCAGCCCGTTCTGCGCCACGTCCAATGCCACGTCCACGTCCTCCGTGATCCACCCCCCCCTCGCGCTGCCGTACAGCGTGCGGTACTCCATCTGCCCGTCCGTCGCGCCGAGCGCCCCGAACAGGTCCATCAGCTCCAGCTCCGTCCGCCCGCTCTCGAGCCTGCCCAGGCTCTCGGCCCTGTCGGCCTTGTTCAGGACCACGATCGGCACGAGGCCCAGCGACAGCGCGCGCGACAGCACGTACTTCGTCTGCGACTTGGGTCCCTCCCCGGCGTCGACGACGAGGACGACCCCGTCGACCGTCGACAGCACCCGGTCGACCTCGCCGGCGAAGTCGGCGTGGCCGGGCGTGTCCACGACGTTGACGACGTGGCGCGATCCGCCGCGCGACGAGACGTAATCGAGCCGCGTGACCTTGGACGTGATGGTGATGCCCCGTTCCTTCTCGAGATCGCCGCAATCCATGAGGCGCAGTCCTTCCGAATCCTTCGATTCGCTCCCCCCCCCGCCGGAGGAGGAGGAGGGGGAGGAGGGGTCCGCGTCACCACCGTCCACCGACGTCGTCACCACGGACGAGGCGGCGACTTTCAGGAGTTCGTCCACGAGGGTGGTCTTGCCGTGATCGACGTGCGCGACGATGGCGACGTTGCGCACCCCACCCCTCCTCCGGATGGAGTGGTGGGTGGTGGTGGAGGAGGACGACGGCGGCGGCGGGGCGCGGCGGTCGTCATCGGGAGCGTCGTCCTCGGCGGCGGCCGCCGACGAAAAGGGGCGGGGGGCGTAGACGGCGGACGACGACGGGCGGAGGACGACGGCGGGCTGCTGCTGCTGCTGCCGCCTCCATCGTCGTTGTCGTTGTCCGGCCGGGAACGATGCGATCGTTCGTCCTGCGAGGGCGATGCCGCCGCCGCCTACGCCGACGCGACGACCGCGATCTTTGCCCCTCGCCCCGCCCGGAGGAACGCGATCATCGGGGAAGAGGAGGACGGACGTCGAGATCGAGCCGCGAGGGCGCGCCGACGCCCTCGCGGATAATATGACGCGTGCGATGGTCCCCCGAGAGGCTAACATTCTTCCCACTCAATATTATGCTTGGCAATGACCAAGATAAGACTATGATAAAAAATCTTCTTCGAATCTGCGGTGGCGGGGGCGGCCGGCCGGGGGGGCAAAAACAATAACGTCTGTCCATCGTTTTGGCAAGGAGAGTAAAACAACAACAACAACATGTTGGTTGGGATGGGAAGGAGGAGCGAGAGCACGATGGCCGTGACAATGTTCCGTCCGGTGGTCTCGTGCCGTTTTTTCGCCCTGTGCGCAATAGCATCGCTGTCATCGTCCTTCCTCCTCCGATACGTGGCGGCGTGGACGCCATCCTCCTCCCCTCCGTCGCCGCCGCGATCGCGTCGATCGTCGACCGGCGGCGGCGGCGCATCGTCGGCGGCGACATCCTCCCGGGACGATTTCCTCCGCGGCGTCGCCGCCCGCTCATCCGCCGCGGTCGCCGCCGCCGCCGCAGCCGCTGCCGCGGCGGTCCTCGCCGCCGACCCGCGTCCGTCCCTCGCCGCGCCGCCGTTCGCGGTGATGTCCGAGGAATTGGGATACTTCCCGGCGACGGACGCGGCGCTCAACGCGACGGTCATGGTCCCGGCTTCGATACGCCGGGCGAGCACGGATCAGGCGACGTCCCTCGCCGAGTACCTCCGGTCGTCGGGGGCGGTTTTTTACGGCGCGTTCTGGTGCCCCCACTGCCGGCGCCAGCGGGAGCTGTTCGGGAGGGGGGCGTTCGAGATGCTTGCGTACGTCGAATGCGATCCCCGGGGGATACATTCGAAATTCGCCGCGTGCGCGATCGAGGGCGTCGACGGATATCCGACGTGGAAGTTCGGGAACGGCGAGGTCCGGGGGGGGGAGATGGAATTGGTCGAGATCGCGAAAGCGAGCGGTTACCTGAAGAAGAGGGGGGGGGGGTCATTCGATGCGAGTTTGGAAACGGGCGTACCGCCCCTGGGGGGGGCGTCGTGTCGATGAGGGATGAGACGAGACGATGTCCTTCGCGTTCGGGGGGGGGGGGACGATATCGAGCGCGGGGAAGATTAGTAGTAATTGGAAAGAACGTAGCTCGATGTCGGCACAAAGAAACAAGGATCATTTTCGAGCGCATACGACATGACGAATGATCATTGCCTGGACGTGTATAGAATGTGATGGTTTGGTGGGCAATTCCATGAACATACCTATGCATCCGTTGAAATTACTGCAAGCTTTGATGATCTACCAAGAACAGTATCCTGCTGGCTATGCATATTGGACTTAAACACAACAATGAACGGTAATAAGACAATTTTCACCATCTTGCCTGTATTGAGTGTTGTTAAATATAACAACTGTGTGTATGTTTTGTAGGCTAGGGAAAATATGAAATTAACAAAACATCATAGCATATTTTTGTACATATTATGCGTGAGTACCAACCACACTCTCGGTGGGGGTGTAACCATCCAAAGACCAGGTTACGGTTCTATAACACACGCGAATAACGACAGAGAATGAAAATAACAGTTCCATTACTAGGAAATTATTTGTGGATGGGGACTACGAACAAGTTTTCAGTCATCAAGCAGTCAGTCCTCCGTCCAACCACAAACCCAGCAACGTGCGGAAGCTTTTACACTACGGGGAAGACCATCCATGCGCGAAGCGGGAACGGCATTTGTACATATTATGCGTGAGTACAAACCACACTCTCGGTGGGGGTGTAACCATCCAAAGACCAGGTTACGGTTCTGTATAACACACGCGAATAACGACAGAGAATGAAAATAACAGTTCCATTACTAGGAAATTATTTGTGGATGGGGNGTCTTCATTACGAGTCTCTCGCGTGCGCGAGAGACGCAAAACCGAGCTTTCAACGTGAGCCGTCATTTTCCTTATGAAAGAGAGAGAGGGTGTCATCGATCGCGGGTCGGGGGGGGGGGGAAGAGACGCGCCCATAGGTCCTTCGGTGGTCGCCTGGTACATCGAACGTCAGGGCGCGAACACCCCCCCCCCCCCCAATGGGGTATTAACCGGGTGCGGGGACCGAGGAGTCAAAGGCCCGGGATAAAGAAGTCTTCGATGAAAGATCCCGACACTTGGAGGTCCACGGCCCCACACACCCGACGAATATATGCGACGAATTGCACGTTCCCCGGACCTTATAGGCCGGAGACGGGGCAATTCGTCTGCCCGGATCACTTTCGGGGACGGGTGGGACGACGCGTACACACGGGCAAAACGGCAGGGCGAGCAACGATCGTGTCAGAGTTGCGAACGACGGGAGTACAACATTCATGGAGAAGCAACCCGGGGAAAGATTACACATACTATCGAGCGGGATATAAGCCCCCTCCGGCTGGCGAGATGAAACAAATCCACACACACTCTCTACTCACTCCCATGCAGAAGCCGCACTTGCGGCTGGGGGTGATCTTCATGTCGCTCACGACATCGGGGTTGTCG
>JALLOS010000672.1:0-10792 GCA_036939435.1 Stephanodiscus minutulus
GGCAGTCCCTCTCAATTTCCTACTGTTGACAAACCACGATGAGGTTCCTAGTTGCGCTACTCTTAATAATGGCAATGTCGACCCACGTAGTCAGCGGTGCCAGTGCCGCAGATGACGCGTCGGCGCAGGTATGCTCGGCATCCGACGCCGAGGGTAACTGCAAACAAGACGATGAGGTCGAAACCGCATGTCTCGATAAAGACGACAAATGCGCCGCCTATGTCGAAGAGGGGGCATGCACGGATAACCCGGGATACATGAAGCACAACTGTGCAGCATCGTGCAAAATTTGCGATGCGGTTCCAGAGTCCGCCAAGGCAGCGGAATTCGATGCGCTCGCCATACCATGCAAGGACGATAATTACCAGTGCTTGGAGTGGGCGGGGATGGGGGAGTGCGATATCAATCCGGGGTGAGTTTTCGTTTATGTGTCCTTGTCTGGTGTTGGGTATGTGTTTGCTCATCATGATGCTCACTTCGTTTGCATATCACGCTATCGATTTCACACATTTTTCATGGTTCATAAGTTACATGAAGAGTTCTTGCCAAAATTCTTGCTTGGTCTGCTATGTGGGGACGTGAGTAGCCCGAAAATACAACTCGCGTCATTTATTCGTATTTTGATTAGCTTACATTTTATTAACATCATCTGTCCGTCAGAAACCAATTTGGAATCGAACAGCGTCTACCCACGATTGATGCCGAGCGCACGATTACCGAGGCCCGCCTTGCAAAATCTATTAAGTACATGAACACTGTGTGGACAGATGAGGAACATCAGAGGGTCCGTCACAAATGCAAGAATCAGCATCAGGAGTAAGCTGCTTATGTTTTTTAGCAACATGTCAAATCCATTTTTGTGACTGCATTCTGAAGAGATTTGTTTATATTATTTCAGTTGTACCTTTTGGGCTGCTATTGGTGAATGCGAGAGTAACCCGACTTACATGAACCTTAATTGTGCCCCCGCTTGCTCTACTTGTGATTCATTGGATATTCGCCATCGCTGCCCCATTGAACCCGGGAATGAAAGTATTTGGAAGGCAGGCGACCTCAACGAATTGATGGAGAGGATAGTGGACGATGCCGATGGATCGGGTGACTACGAAAAATACAACCCCATGGCACTCTCGCGGCCGAGCATGAAACGAGACGGAACCGCCGCTCCGGGTGTGGCGAAGGATGGTCCGTGGGTTGTCCTCCTCGAGAACTTCGTCTCGTCCGAAGAGGCCGATCGCCTGGTGGAACTTGGAAAGAAGCAGGGATACGATCGCAGTGCCGACGTGGGCAAGGAAAAGCTCGATGGATCACACGAATCTAAAGTGAGCGATGCTCGTACTTCCCATAATACGTGGTGCAAGGAAGGGTGCAACGATGATCCGCTGGTGTTTCCCGTCGTCGAGAGGATTTCAAATACAACGGGGACGCAGGTGAAAAATTCGGAGTTCCTGCAGTTGTTGCAGTACGAACCTGGTCAATACTATCGACAGCACCATGATTATATTTCACACCATAAAGAAAAACCGTGTGGGGTGCGAATACTAACTCTGTTTATCTACCTCAATGATGTTGAGGAAGGCGGTGGAACCCGTTTCCCACTCCTTGACATCACAGTGCAGCCGAAGAAGGGCAACGCTGTGCTATGGCCGAGTGTGAAGGATCAATATCCCGAAGATAAGGATGCTCGGACGGATCACGAGGCCCTGCCAGTGTTGAAGGGCTTAAAGTATGGTGCGAACGCTTGGATCCACAATCGTGATTACAAGAAGGCGTACGAAATGAGTTGTCAATGAACTAGCTGAATTAATGTTGAGATTTTCATAGCAGTGATAGATGGTATGAAAACGATTAGGAATGAATGATAGGAGTGAGTAAGTATTTAATTACGAGTAAGAAAAAAAATATGCTTTTTTTCAGGCTTCACCATAAATGCAAGTCTTTAAATCTATGGTGAAGTGTGCAGCACCAGCGCCAATGACTCAAGTACGATACACATCAACTTGTTGATGCAATGTGCAATGCCAGGAGGTTTAGAGTGGCCAGTCGCATGAAAGTTGCATGGAGTATGTGAAGATACGAAAGTGTCTATCTGATCCAGCCATCCTCTTCTGGTAGATGTGGTGCATCGACCTTCTTTGCACGTATTTCATATGTGACTTTTACGTCTGTATTTGCCTGTCGGAGCAGACAAAAAGAGGTTGTGACACTATTTTTGAGATCGCAAAACAGCTACCCTGCCCCACTCTCTGACAAAAGATATGGAAGAAGCTCCACTCTTGTCCATGCAATCACATCGCTGCTCTACAACAAAATAGACGCACAGGGTGGTCACATAGTATCATCCTAGAAATTCCCCCACGCAGCCTCAACATTTCTCTATTGCACAAAAAGTTGTAGCAGGCGACCATCGGACTAAAGTTTTCGGCAGAAGCACTGACCCAAACATTATATAAGGTTGGATCAACGCAAAAAACATCAACTGATTGAACCCGCCAGAAGTCGTCCCACATGTAAATTGTGTGCACTAGTATCACCTATTTTCTTGCCCTGAATGTCCCTTCCACTACCTAGGCATGTATTGGCAATATCTTGTTGGGTTGGTATTTTCCTACACACTCTCAGCTTTGTCCACACACTGGATCATAATCATGAATTGGGATTTCAGGCGTTTTCACAAATGACTCCTAATAGAGATGGTCGGATTGCCTGTCGTCACGGCTGAATAAGTACAACATCTTAACACAGGCCACTGATATCCAAAGATTCAACAGATGGCAAAGGCGAATAGGAACTGCTTCCCTCGATGTCAGGATATAAAATATAATGCTGTACGATAAAAATAAGCTGCACGACAACAACACAGACGAAAGGAAAGGGTCAGAAAGGATCTCATGCCAAGATGAAAGATGGAGAGTGAAAATATCACAATATCTAAAACTTGCATCAAAAAAAATTGTCACCAAAGACAGCGCTATCTTTGCCGGATTACCAGTGATGCCCGTCCAATCACTCATAGCAGCGCAGTCTCCCACGAGCTGGAACAAACTCAGGACGCCGCCCGTAAGATCTAAAAGCACATTATTGACCTAACAGATAAAATCATCATTCACACGAATCATGTTAATCAATCAGAAGAGATTAGGTGCGTTGATGAAGAATTCAAATATAATACCAATTGAAAACGCACATTCCATCCAACAGTAGAGTTTCTTGATCTGTTCAGCAAAGCTTGAGGGACATATTTCCCGATTGTAACCCCAACTTTGATTGATCCGAGAACGTATAAAAACCCAAGAAGGTCAAAGCGCCCCCGGTACATCCACATGATAAAGATGTAAATCATGCAAAACATGAACGCGGAGAATAGAATAACATAGGTCCTCTTCGAAGGAGGCCTCGCTCTAAACGTATCGTACACTCCAACTTGGGAGAGCGTCACAGATGCCATAACAAGAGCGTGTATGGCGAAGGCAACGTCGTTTCCTTGGACGGTAATTTCTCCATCCCCCCCGGACGTTCGATCTTTGTAGGACGCGATGACGCTCTTATTCCAATAGAAATTGGTCGTGTACACCGTGTAGCATACATATCCCACTACGTTGAGGACGCAAAAATCTACGCTCAAACCACTCGTCTTCTTTCGCTGGTAGTTGAGTATTATTTGGGGATAAAATGACGAGCTCCACGCCAAGAAGTAAGTGTATCCTACGACGTTGGATGATATTCGCCATGCGTGCGACGGGATATTTGGATTCGTTGGTAGGGCAAGGCCCAGGATGATTCCGCCTAGTAGGAGACATGATGACCAAATTAGATAGTTGCTTGTCCCACCATTGCTCAACCTGGTGGTCCTTGCGGTGATTTCATAGTCCAATAATAATGATTGTCGTGGGTGGGGATCGGCGATGTCGTCACCAACGGGGCTCATGGCGGAGGATATCCGATAGGGTATGATTCTTTCGGGGGCGAAGGGGACGGTGCANTGGACCCTCTGGATCTCATATCCAACCTGCAGCTTATCAACCTCATATTATGTAGAGAGTTAAGGGCGATTGCATCGACTTCCCATCATTCAGAAAATAAATGCTGCTCCTCGTCATACCCATCCTGTCACTGTCGTCGCTTCTAAAAGCAACGGCTTTTGTTCCGGTTCGCATCACGCCAGCCACCCCCATTTCTTTCGTCTCTTCTAAGAAGGGTGATGCCGGAGACGATGGGATGCAACATCATCAGACTTTCGCCGCCGGAAGCTTCGTAGAGTTCGTCGAGAAGAAGCGCACTCACATCGGCAAGATTGATACGGTTGATTACAAGTCTTCGGGTCCCTCTCGTTATCAGTGAGTTGCGAATATCCAGTTGCTTTTGTTCAAAATGTATTCAGGGGTTGTAAGTTGGCGCTCACTAACATAATGACGAATCTCAAAATAACTAAAACCAATAGAGTGATTGACAGCGATGGCAAAAAGTTCGATATTCCAGACAAGGATATCATTTACTCCATTCCATGTCCCAATACTCCTGATCAAGCATCCAAGTTGTTTGACGAATTTTGTGAGGCTCACGACACCATGTCCCTTCGATCAATTCAACAAGCAATCGACGTGACGCCGGATCTTTTGGTGATGGCTTGGGAGGAGGCAACAGATGAGAGCGAGAGCGAGGAGGGATCGTCATCCAATCTTCTCACACCGGCCTCGTTCATCGAGCTGGTGCATGCCCACACGGCCACGACCCTGGAGAAGTATATGGCGTGGAAGTTTTTGCAGAGTGAGATGTCCCACGTTTTCTTCAAGGAGATCAAGCTTCATGGTAGGGTCGTGAGCTTCAAGGCGAAAACTCGCAAGGCTGTCGAGGCAGCCAAGGACGTGTTTTGCCGTACCCATCAAGATGACAACGAAATTTGTTTCGTGTGAGATGGGAACTTGCGTTGTTGCAGTCTAAATTAAGGGGAGAAGGGGATCACACCAAATATGATCAGTTGACGGTGAAACTCTGATTTGACTATTTTCAACAATCGGATTATTTGTGCGATATCCACCATGATCTTTCTTGTCCAAGTAAATAGCACTGTATATTCCACCGTGCAAACTAAATTGCACGTCGATGGTTGCTAAAATGAATCTTAACCATAACAAGATAGTAATTGAAACCGTAAATTCACCTAGAGTTTGTGCAAACTGCTCATCAGTATCATCTTCAGTAAAGTTATGTCGGGCATCATTGGCTCGTCTCTACCGTTGCCTTTTTTCTGCTGAGGGTGGAAGTTGACAGTAAAACTCTGATTGAGTATTTTCATCAATCGGATCATTTGTGCGAAGTCCATCATGATCTTTCTTGTCCAAGTAAATAGCTCTGTCTGTTTCACCACACACTTAAATTGCACGTTGATGGTTGCTAAAATAAATCTCAACCATAACAAGAGGTAGCGTGCATCGTGTCCGGGGGGCTATTCACCGATGTGCGGAAGATCCTCACCAGCCAATCGACATCGGAATAATCCGATCCGCCAAGATACGTCTCGGACTTGGCGAGTATCATCAAATCGGCCAAGGTGGCTATCTTGGCGCGATGCAGCCGGGAGCAGTCGGCTTTCCCGGCGTCAGCGATGGCATCATCACCGGCGGGATCGTCATCGACGCGACCAAGGATGAACCTCACGTTGCGGCAATCGGACGCCCCGAGGAACCTGTCGATCTCGTCCTGGACCCAACCGGGATCGTCGGTGGCAATGTAAACGGGCTGGGCCCCGCAGCCGTCGCTCTCCAGTCGTTGAAAGTAGGCGAGCAAATCGCGCGGCCTCCTAGTACTCGACGATCCCGTCGCGACTCCTCCTCCTCCTCCTCCTCCACCTCCTCCTCCATCGTTGTCCCCCCCCCCCCGCCTGTACGCGGAGATGGCCGCGTACGGCGAATACAGGGGTACGCCCGTCGACCTGATCCGCGCCTTGACGTCCTGGGCTATCCACGGCTGGAAACGCACGATCCCCGATCGCGCCATTAGGGCGGCGACGTAGCCCCACACGTCGTCCCCCCCCCCGTCGCGCAGGCCGGCGAAGGTGCGTGCCTCGTGCCCGTGCGCACCCAGGCGCAGTGCCCAGGCGTGCGCGGCGTCGTCGTACGACGGACCCCCCCGCGTCGTCATCCCCCCGCCCTTCCCAGCCCACCGCCGTTGGAAGTGCTCGTGCACGTTCTCGACGCCCACGACGAACACGGTCGCCTGCCTGTCGTTGTCGTTGCGGCACACGACCTCCCCGTCGTTCCTATTCCGTAGGTCGTTCCACTTCGCGTAATCGTGCGATCCCTCGCACGGGATCGGGCAGTCGTGGGAGAGCCACTGCGGATGCTGGATCAGGCGATTCAGTCCGACTCGTTGGCTTCGGGGATCATCCTCCTCCTCCGGGGGGGATGGATCCCCCCCCCCCTCCCTCCGCCGCTTTCTGTTGCGTTGCCTTTTTTCCGACGGAGTGAGGGGGGGCGGATCGACGACGTCTCCCCCCTCCTCCCGGGGCGCCGGCCTCGCGACGTCCCCCATCGAGCAGTCGTACCACGACTCCTTCCTCTTCCTCTTCCCATCCTCGGGGGGAGGCGGCGCGTCCAGAACGACCATGGCCTTGTCCTCGTAGGTCGCCATCAATGCCGCCAAGAAGTACCCCCTCAACTCGTACGACCCCCCGCGGGTCGAATTCCAGGGGGAGGAGGGGGACAGGAACAGCAGTATGTCGTCGCAGTGCCTGTCCTTCCCCTTCACCCATCTCGATCGTCGCGGTATCGAGAAATCGATCTCCGAGGGCGGTACCAGGGTCTGGTACTGCGCGGCCTCCCTCCCCACCCACGCTGGATCGACGAACGACGACACCGCCCTGATCGCGGACGTGGACGACGACGACGACGACGAAGACGATCCGGGGGAGGAGGACGCGCTGCTCCCGCCGCCTCCGGCCGATGCGGACGTCGACGTCGACGCCGCGCGAATACTGGGGAGGCGCAGTCGCCACGACCACGACGGCATTCTGACGCGCAATTTTATCCTGTAGCCCCGATGGGAGTAGATCACGCACGCGAGCGCCATCGCGCCCACCGCAAGGTAGTAGGTGGTGGGGTTGTAATCCCGCGGTGGTGACAGCAGTCGTCGTCGCCGTCTTCGTCCGGAGCCGGAGCCGGAGCGGTTGTCGGGGCGGGGGTTGGGATACCTTCGCAGGAACGAGTTGAATCCCTCCCGAATGCCGCGACGATGCTGCCCCCCCCGCCCCCCCCCGCCGCCGTCGTCGTCCCTCGCCGCCGCCCCGTTGATGGTCCTGCCGACGGGAGGCGGCGGAGACGACGACGCTGCGGCGCTGCTCGCGAGCGGAGGAGGAGGATGCGGTTGCCGTTGTTCCGACGAGGGACCGCCGCCTCCACCTACGCCTACGCCTCGCCTGGAGAGCAGACCACCCTGCTGATTGTTGTTCGATGATGATCCAGCAGCCGCCGCCGCCGCTTTCTGGTCGCCGTTGTTGAGGAGGGCGAGGAGTTCCCCTTGAAAATTGGCGGCCATTTTTTTATGGCATTGGAGCGGAGATTGATGACCGAATGACCGGGTATTCACGTAGGAATTAATAAAACGTGCGTAACAGATCGGAAAGGATGTTTGTTTGACCTGAAATGCCATCAACTCACCGAGATAATGGGGCGGGACCCGAGAGAGGTTGGTACGTATCTACCTAATCTACATCATACTCCAATTTTTTTTTAACATTTTGGCGGGCTCAAAAGACGTAGAGTAGAGGTACAATACCTACCTATCGTACACTTTACCGAAACATGACAAAAACAACTCCAACAAGGTAAGTCCTGCTCACCAAAAACCGCAATCATGGCAACCGCCGTGCCACCCTCACTGAAGAAAATCAAAGTCTTCCTCACCCGCGCCGAAGAGCTTGATAGGGATAGGAAAAACCCCGAGTCGCGCGTTGTCGCTTACAACTCTCGTCAGTACGCCGTCCTTACCGGAATCCCCCTCGCCGGCCAGGATGGCGACGCCAAGATCTGTCTGGGCCAGCTTCTGAACCAGCTCGAGAAGGAGAAGGATGCAATGTCCGTATTTAGCAAGGACGAGCATTGGAAGATATGCCGCAAGGTCGCCGATAGGGTGTTCGACAAGGCCGACGCGGAGGACCTTGCGGGCATGGCGACCAAGGGAACGGCGAAGAACTTCTATGCCGCGGGTACATTTTATGAGATACTGCAGCAATTTTACGGGGAATGGAAGGATGATGATGCCGGCTATGAAGAAGCCACGAGAAACAAGGAGGAGGAGGGGAAACGGCGATTGTATTGCAAATGGAAGGCTACTGATATATTGAATGCAATTAAGGAGGGACGGACGCCAACTCCGGGGGGGTTTCAGAAGGAGGACGAGAGCGTGGAGCGGCCGTCTATGGAAGAGTCGGAAAGCTACCGGTACCCCGATATTCCGCCAGTTGCACCCGTTGGATCTTCCATCAGAGAGAAGCACACGACTCCTTCGGCTGATTTTTTCAATGAACACGGTACAGGTGAATTCATCTCGCCATCCAAAACACATGACGATGCACCCTATGAAATGCCGCCCCCTGCATACGAAGGATTTGAATTGAGTCTCAATGACGACCCAACGCCTGCAGTCGAAGACGATGAATCAGGAACGGAAGATGAAGAAATTTTTATTCCTGGAGCTGCTGCTAAGACGAGGGAAAACAATATATTTGTCGACGAAACGCCACCACCATTTCCTTATCCACGCGAGAAATCAAACAGCACGACACCATCTTTTCTCCCCCCAGCGGCGACGAAACCTCTCCCACCCCCTCTCCCCCCTCCGATAGCATCATCTCATTCATCGTCGTCAAATACGGGGGTCATGTCCTCTCTATTCGGCAAGTCATCGCCATCTACTAAGCTGTCGAAGGAAAAAATGGCGGATGCCGTCGAACTGACAAAATTTGCATTGGCTGCATTGCAGAAGGGGGATGCAGATTTGGGTAGGGAGAGATTGGAGCAGGCATTGGGTCTTTGGAGAAGGTGATACTTGTTGTTCTGGTTTTCCTTCGTGGTGGAGGCTGAAAATTGGAAACAATATGTTCAAAATGCAAATTCTCGCCTTGTCCTTGTGAATTCTCATCCCAGCATGCCAAATAAGATTGGCACTCTCTTTGGAAAATCGCCATCCTCTGGAAAGAAACTATCGAAGGGACAAATGTCAGACGTCATTGGATATACCACTTCGGCATTGGCAGCATTACAGAAAGGAGATGGTATTTTGGGCAAGCAACAGATGAAAATATCGTTGAACATCCTAACCTAGCCTCTATGTGGGGATGCATAGTTTCATGGATTATCGTTACATTTAGTTCTCCTGTACAGTTATTATTCTCTAATGTGTTTGCCTTCTCTGAGCTTTCCATCTTTGCGCCACAAAAAAAGAGGTGTTTGCCTGCAACATGTTTTCCGTATTTGCACCACTCCGCTTGTCAAGACTAGCGTCCGACCTTAATGCGGGATGTGGGCTTCTGAACAAATGGCGACAGCTAGAGACATTTCGGATTCGAACTATCTGTTTTCTTCCGTCCGAATAGCTTAAACATACTTTGTTTCTGCTTCTTCGGTGCTGAACTAAGCGTCATGTCCACATCATCTGGCATGATACTCAAATCGATTTCGCCAGACGCTTCATCTCCACTCGAATCTTCGAAAAGAGATCTGGCATTATCGCTATTACATACTGATTCATCGCTATTACATCCTGATGCATCGATCTTGTCCTGTTTCATATCGTGTTCCATCTCCTGTTGAAGTTGAATATTCACAACATTCAAATTCAGTTTTGACTCTGTCTCTCTGGACTGTTCTTCGTCTGAGATTGGTGTGTCATCAGCAGCGATATGTGTATCATAAGCAGAGGTATTGTTGCTCTTATACATGGCATTCATGGCACTCTCCCTCGACAGCTCGTCAACGACACGATCATCTCTATCGTTGATAGTAACGATGGCACAAGGGAAGCAATTCGTAAACCAAGCTGACCCCATGCACGCAGCTCCCATGAAGTCCAGCAAAGGGTTCTGGCCATGATTGCTACCCTTACTGGACGACTCGGATTCAGTAACACTGACGGTTTGTTCCTCATCGATCACATCGATCTTCATGCTTTGTTTGATGGAGCTCCTCTGTACGACTTTTGATAGAGATGATTTGCCTTTGACCATTTGTTTGACGTTGTCGGTCGGTATGGGCGATACTGTCCTGCGACGAGGACGGACGGGCGTGAGTGGAATATAATCTGGACGAGGACCCGTGGCATCAGCTGACTTGCTGGCTCTATGCTTGACACGTTCGGTCAACATGGGCAATCCTTTCCAAGGATTGATTGGCGTGATGGGCTCGGTGGAAGTGTCCTTCGTGCTTGGTTGAGAGGTGAAGGTGTCGCTGTTGAGTTTCCACTTGCATTTTGGTTAAGAGAGAGCTGCTTGTAGTATTGCGCTAAATGCACCCGTCTGCGATTCATGTACAAAGTTTCACTACTTGATTCGTTGACATTACAACAACGGCATAAAATACATGTTTTAATACTAAACATTTATTGATTTGCATAATCCTATTATAGAGAGGCCGTTGAACTCTTGAACGAAACGAAAGTGTATCACTAATAATGCCGATGCTTGCAGCCTACCGAAACTTTTTGGGGTTGAATAATTATTATGTCACACGAATGAATTTGTACAATCTCATTTTTCAGATGGTAATCCCATTTCTAACCCAACCCCCCCACGAACGCA
>JALLOS010000673.1:0-10781 GCA_036939435.1 Stephanodiscus minutulus
GTTGTGTGAAACACAACACAAAACACAACTTTTAGCTAGCGTTTATCATACTTTTACCTAGCGATCTAGTTTTCGAAGCTAGCGTTCAAAAGGCACGAAATGGACCCTCGTCATCGATGCCGCAAGCTTCGTAAAATTGTGACATTGCACGATGAAAGCAGAAGAGCTCAGCAATCTTTCTAGCTATCAAACGTCAACAACGGACAAAAATTGTTAAAGTTACCAATCACCAAAGAAGCTCGTAAAAAAGTGGTCTTTCACGAAAGACCATATCATTTAAGCTGTTAACCTGGGTGGGTTAGTCTTTTTCTGGCTCTGGGTTTGGCAGGAAGTCATATGAGGGTGCTATTAACTACTTAGGATAGTCTACTATGAATGAGCGTTGTGTGTGGATTCGTGTTATAGCTTTACGGCAGAAAAAGCACACTGGAGCTCAAAAGTCCTGGCCTTCGTTTAGGTCTGGCTGCACAAGGTTGCCGATATAATGTTCCTGTTATTTAGGTCTGGCTGCACATGGGCCTTCTTTGTTTGGGACTGGTTGCACATATGCCTTTATCTGGGTCTGGATGCACATGGGCTTTTATTGTTTAGGTCTTGCTGCACCTGAGCCTTTATCTAACCTGGGCAACTGGTGGGTCTCACCTCTGGGTTTTGCGGAAAGTTCATGATGGTGCTAACTATGTACCCCACCACCCCACCCACTGATGGCAGAACCATAAGCAGAACAATAACTCAATTGATGGACTTGCAATTAGAAGAGATGGTTTCACTTCCACCAGCTTCTATTCCTCATTAAAGGAAGTTGTGTCTCAACATTTGAAGTTGAGAATGCCAAGTGTCCGGTGTTCAAAGTGAACAGTTGATGTATGTATGGGCATGCCACTGTACAACATTAATCTGAAGCGCAGTTGCATCAGATTGGCTAGAGATGGATTGATGAATTGTTAGAAGTGTGCAACCATCAATCACATTGATGCACTGAAAGGAATGGGAGGGGTGAGCCTGTGCCCTTATAAAAATCTTAACAACAAATACCCAGACCAGTCAACAGATGGAGTACGATTAGAATTCTCAAAGTTGTTCCTACAAGATGCAGCTTGTTCTGTGGGTGGAGCCATTCAAAAGGGATGACAAAACTACAAAATAAACACCCCCCACAGGAAATAAAAATAAAATGCATGGATAGGGCATGAGAATGTTTTTTTAATGTTGGATGCAAGAAGAAAGTCATGAGCCTGATTGCTGGCAAGTCATCGTATACTTTATTCGGGGAGAGCCTGTTCACCTGTGTCAGAGTTGAGGTGCAGAGTCCACAAGGCATTACAGATGAGCAAATGCTAATACTCGCTTTGTTTGTCCTCTTGGGATTGTTTGATCTTAAAACTGTCAATGAAAAGTGAGCTCAATGAGTTTAGATTTTGATTGCATTGGGGTTTTGTTGGCACCATAATGGTCATGTCTACGTACATAATGGTTGAGATAGTGTTCATCTCAGCATTGATCCTAAGTGCAACTCTTGGTGGATGGAGCCTTGGTTGGTATACGCCATGACTCAGAGGGAAGGCTTGACGTGGGCAGTGATTTCAGCCAAATGCCAGTCACCTTGGTCTTTGATCGCTTTGATTCGTATCCCAATTGCGACAGCATTCACAGCATCGGACTAGTACAACACCGGTCTGAGTATGCACCGTCAATGCAGGGGCCCATACAAACAAATTTACCAAAATACCTAAAAATCTCGCGGTGCGCAAGACCAAGGTCGTATTGGGCTTCAAAATTGTACTGAACTATCCGTCGTTATTCAGATAAGATGGATTCAGAAGCTGGGGCGTCGTGCTGATTTTGAGCGCTGCCGCAAAGGCTTGCACAGACCCATGGGTTTGTTTGGATTAAACGACGGGCTGTGTCGTGCGGCACGACTATTATTTGGGATGAGTAATTTCACGCCACACGAGCATATAAACCTTGGGCACTGCGAAGGGAGGTAACATATCAACAAATCACCTTAAAATCTTAAGTATAACATATTATTATCCTTCCCCAAAAAAGAAACAATCTTTTCTTTTTTTACGTTCCACCGATTCGCATCTTTCCATCGGGTCCGAACCCAGGGATCAAATCATCTCCCGCATCCGAGTTGGACCAGGGCGCGGTCTCCCCCCTTCGCTCCGCCTCGATCTCGAGCTGCTCGAGGTCGAATATGGATGTCGTTTGTTCCTTCCAGGCGCGGTCCTGTCGATGAAATAATAGAAGGACGGTTACGAAAATTCGTGCACGACGTGTGAACCTTTCCATACCACGCAAATATAACGCGAGGGAACACGCGCGGACTCACCTGCTGCTCTCTCTGGGTCATGCCCTTGCCGTAAATCCTGGTGGCGACCACCTCGGCCTCGCTCGCGATGCGCTTGATCTGCACCGACAGGTCCCCTCTTTCCTCGTCTATGTTCAGATTGCCGAAATTGAGCAATACGGCCTTGCAGCAGTTGATGAAGTCTGGCGGCGGGACCTCCGGCACGGGCTTCTCCTCATCCGGGGCCTCCCCGTCGATGGCCCTGGCCGCGTTGACGGCCGTTCCGGGAACCTTTTCCGCCGACCACAACACGATAAATTTTATTTGTTAGCGAGAAAGATTCGATTCCAGAATCGCGATATTGGATAACTCAACGCGGATAGTATACTCACGATCAAAGCCTCCTTGGGTGTGAACGCATCGGTCAACAGCTGCTCGCGTTTGTTCGAGTCCGGCTCCCGCAGGAGCTGCCTGAGGAGTTTGATCTCCTTCGTGGCGCTCTGCTTGTCCTTCTCGGCCATGGCCCTCCGACGCAATTTCATCATCAGGTCCGCTGGTCCCGTCGCGCCCGCCGCCCTAGCCTGGTCGGCGTTCGCCTCCAGCAACAGGAGGAACGACTCGTCGATCCTGCCCTCCCTCGCGAGCTTCACGATCGCGCCCTCCATACGCATCGGGTCGCCCTTCGACAATACCTCCTTGAGCTTATCCGTGGCGTCGACCACGCGCTTCTGCTGCTCGATCGCGAGCGCGTCCAGCACGGCCTGGGAGTCGGCGTCGCCGTTCATCGCGCGCTCGTTCAGGACCTTGATGAACTGCGCATCGAACTGGTCGTAGTTGTTAAACACGACCGAGGACGGGGTGTCCCCCGCCCTGTATGGCGGTAGGACTCTCGAGCACATGTCCGCGTAGCTCGAACGTATCTCCGGCGTCAAGTTCTTCTCGTAGAAGGATTGTTTCGCGGACGCGGCCCGGTCGTTCTCCCTGACCAACGCGGCGTTCACGCCCGCGGAGTCAACCGCCGCCGCCCTCCTGAGCACGTCCGCCCCCGAGAGCGACTTCCCCCTCTCCATCTCGGCC
The DNA here is from genome assembly GCA_036939435.1 of Stephanodiscus minutulus. Classification (NCBI taxonomy): domain Eukaryota; phylum Bacillariophyta; class Thalassiosirophyceae; order Thalassiosirales; family Thalassiosiraceae; genus Stephanodiscus; species Stephanodiscus minutulus. Next base: position 3,371 of record JALLOS010000673.1, read on the forward strand.
TCCACTGCCACAATCCTGTTCCTTTCCCCCTCCTCGGCCTCCCTCGCGGACCGTTCCTCGGCCGCCCTCGACAGCTCCGTCCTCTTCTTCACGTCGACTATCATTTCGAGCAGGTCCCGCAGCGCGCTCCGCTCCTCGACGTCTCGCGTGCCCGATATCTTGCGCTCGAGCCACGTAATCCACTTCGCATCGGCGCAAAGGTCGTAGTTTTCCATGATGTCGATGCGAGGGTCGTTCGACGAGAATACGAGCTGCCCGAGGAACATCTCGTACGCCTTCTCCATCTCCGACGTCGACGGCTCGTCGGTGCCGTCGTCGCCGCTGAGGAGGCTGGACAGGTCGAAGGCGCCGCTCCGTACCTCGTCCATGATCCCCATCTGGAGGGGGGGGGGGACGTGCGCCGTCCGCGCCGCCGCTCCTCCTCGGTGCGGGACCGGGGCGAAGCCGGACGTCGATGGAACCACGATGGCGACGAATAGAGCGGCGGAGAAGATGGCGATATGAATCATGGTGGAATATACTATTTCGCTGGATGGATTGTCACAGTCGACGATTGAGACCTCAGTCGCTGGGTTGAATGTCAGAAAGGAGGTGTTGTACCCTTTTGTGATGAGGGGGCGATGCCACTATGTTTTGGCGGCCGCCGCGGATGATGTTGTGTTGGGTGGTGGGAAAAGTGAAAAGGTGGAAGAGAGGCTCCCCGATAATTTCAAATCGGTGTTTGGTATGGTTGCCGAAATACTTAATTGAAAGCAGTATGTAAATGCATTTATTACCAGGATTATTCATGAAAAACTATCCAAAAGCACTTTTATAAACACATATAGCAATAATCATAAAACACATCGCAATAATAATTTATTTTGTTAGCCCTTGATGCTTCAGCGTGCGTCATAATCGTTGCGAACGGGCGGACGAACCAACAGCGTCTCGCTATTTCTTCTTCTTACTACGAGTACGGTACAATACTACCTACTAGGTACTCTACAATACTCTACCAATTGAGGTTGGAGGTTGGGAGGTTGAGGCCGTGTCCACAGGCAAGAATTATCCCATATTGTACCCCTATTTTGTATAAAACTTGGTACAGTAGGCGTACTTTTTCGCTATGTTTACACTCCAAAAGATTTGTGTGCGTACTTCAAAAGTTTTATCCTCAGTTTTTGTATGAGATTCCTTTCTATGTGAGGGGGGGGAAACGAGCAAATAAGGCTGAGACCATGATATGAAGCGGCAGTCGCCCACCGTGGAAGTGTCAGTCAGCCGTCACTGAATAGGCCGTCAGCCGTTACTCACCATCGAGGAATAGACTGTAGCCTGTCTTCGCAGCTGCCTTTGCCCGCCGTCGCCGCCACAGCCGCCCCCCCAGCCACATCCATGTACAGTGAAGCATGCGCTTTCCTTGTGCAGGCAGCTGGGTACGCAGGTGCTCATGTTCTGCAGAATGAGGAGGTGGAGAAAAGAGATTCTTGCGCTGGTCGACATGGGTTCCGCGTGTTTGATGCACTGTGCAAGAGGTTCGGGGCATGCTTGGTGGGAGATGATGGTCCTCCTCCGGCGGCAAGGGTACACAACAATCAAATATTAAGCCAACGTCAATGGTGAGGACCGTGGTGGTGACGAAAGCGAGGGCGACGACAAAGGCGGCAAGGGCAACGGTGGCAGGGGCTGCGAGGATGACGGCAACGATGGTATTTCGACTAATTAAATGAAGATATTAGGTAATGAGTAGTCAAAAAATGGTCCTCGACCGAGGACGAAGGAATTTACTTCGATGCCCGCGGTGATGATGAGTGATTGGATGAAGGACAACGGTGGCAGGGGCTGCAAGGACGACGGTGACGATGGTATTTCGACTAAGTAAATGAAGATTAGGTAATGAGTAGTCAAAAAATGGTCCTCGACTGAGAACGAAGGAATTCACTTCGATGCCCGCGGTGACGATGAGTGATTGGATGACCTCCAGGTGACCCCTGGCGGCCGCGGCCATTAGGCTGGTGGTCCCCTCCTTGTATCTCCTTCCAGTAAGTGCTCGTCATGAGCAACAAGGATACCTGTATCTACCTGTCGACAATAAAGGGGAGTGTGGCGGTGAGGGTCAACCACTCGAGAAAGGCGACCACACCGCGTCGATATACCGGCAGGAAATCCTTGTGATACCTCCGATTGCATATCGGACACGAACTGCATTGCGCTGTAGCTGTGATTCTTCTTGGCTTGTGTTTGCCGGCTGTGCCGGAGGACGTCGTGGAGAAATAGCTGAATTGAAGCCATCACATTCCCCCGATTGAGCTTCGACAGGGACAGGGATATTGGTATGATTGCTGCCACGGACGAGCTGACACAGAAGGAATACATAAGATGATAAATCAGCATATAAGACACATGTTGACCTCACCCCACGCTGACGCGATCCGCGGCCACGTTCCTGAAAGTATGTTGGTAAATCACGTGGCCAATCAAATTGCACCTGCAGGGCAATCTGTGATTTATCGATGTCGACATTTGCAGCATTTGTTGTTACCAATACTCGAAAATTGGCCTCTTGTATGTGACTTTTGTCACAAAACAGGCGAATCCACCAGAACTTATCCGTTTTGTGCAGTGATCCGTTGATATGGAGGATGTCCACATTTAGTTGCAACTTGTTCAATTTTTGTTCCAAATGATCCCGAAAATGCTGAGATTGATGACGAGAGTTGCAAAATATAACTGCACTCTTCGCGGTATGATCTCGTAAGAATTCCGAGACAAGAGTCAATCCCTTGGAAACATACAGACCCTTCGCCGAGCAAATATACGTCTGCATCTCGATCTCGCGCTGATCAAAGTCTCTCAGGGATCCTCTTACAATAGACTCGCCCTGGAATGAGCTCACAGTAAGCAATCTGCACAAATGTGGGAGGTAAGATGTGGGCATCGTCGCCGTTAGAATGATAAGTCGCAGTCGCATCGTCGGCAATTTTTCACGAAATATCTTGGAAAAAACAAAACCTGCCGAGTCCGGATCTCGCTACGAAATGACGTCCCTTGTTGGACGTGTATATGGACTTCGTCGAGCGCAATTACACGAAGTGTAGTGCGATGTGAACACTCGATAAAAACTTTGCGTGCCTCGGGGTGATTAATAAGGAACTGTGGTGACACGAAGATGAATACAGTTGTTGTGGTGGACCAACGAAGGCCGCGACATTGCTCCAGCAAGTCGTAGTAGACTTGTTTGTTTGCATCAAATAACTCGTCGAGATGCTGCACGGCGACGGCGCCGAATTTTTGATCGGCGCACGTGAATTTAGACATGACATCTGCGGAAAGTGTGAGCAGAGGGATATAAATAAGAATGATTCCCCGCTCGATGACACCGAGCGTTTGGAGGATGTGAGTCTTGCCGGCGCCTGTTCGTTGAATGACGGCAAGGTGATTCGGGCGTACGGGATGGAGAAGACGATAAACGGCGTCAAGCTGTGCGGGATACATCTCGTGTACACTCCAAACCGTCACGGAGGCGGCAATGATGCAGGATTTTAACCGATCATCGTCGCACCCGGACATGGCGACGAACCGCTCTGTGTCGGCCGGTGACCAATCGTCAAATTCCTCGTCCGGGGGATGGGAGAGGGCGTCGTCCTCATATCCATGTAAGGGGTTGTCCTGGGTGACCTCGTGTGGGGCACAATCAGGCGATCGCGGGGGGGGGGGACGGCTCGGTCATGGTGGTGTTTTTTTTGTTTTTTCTGATGTCGCTTTTTTTTTGTGGGAGAGAGAGGCCGGGGAGGAGAGAAAAAATAAGGTCGGACCTAAAAAAGTACAATGCATAGGCCGTCTCTGGGTTAGCGATAGATAATTTTTGGCGATTCGTGATTAGGACCCCTGGGTTAGCGATAGATAATTTTTGGCGATTAGGACGGACTATGTGACATAATGCTGGTGTGTCGTCTCCTTCTATCTGCAATGCCCCCCCCCTTTTTTCCCCCAATCCAGTGTCTTCCATGAGACGAGGATGAAGAGGCACATCCGCGCCCTCCTATTCGTCTTGCCATTCAGGACGGCGGCGTTTTCCACCCGACCGCCGCCCACCCGACCGTTCGGCGCGACGACGACTACGACGACGACGAGCGCCGCCTCGCCGTCGCCGACTCCGCGCCATCGTCCGCGAATAACACATCAAGGCCCTCGTCGGCCCGGACGGTGGCGTCGGAGCGTCGCGACGGGGTACGGGGGCGGCGGCGGGGGTATGGACGACGAGGGGAGGACGACCGTCGGGGGGGGTATGAAGATACTGGGAATATGCGGCGGGATCGGGTCCGGGAAGAGCGCGGCGTGTCGATTGATGGTCGATTCGCTTGGGTGCGCGGCTCGGATAGGTGAGCGGCGGTGGGACATGATGGTGACGTCGATGATGACGCACGCACTGCGATTATACTTCATCGTGGCTCAATTTTTTTGTTTTCTTTCTCTCGTCCGCCGCTATCATATCCGTCCCCAAGATGCCGACAAGTTGGCCCACGCTGTGTACGAGCCTGGGAGCAGGGCGTCGGAGGAGATCGCGTCGGAGTTCGGGGGGGGCGTCGTCCTCGACTGCCCCGGCGGCGGCGACGTCCAAATCGACAGGAAGAAACTCGGTGCGATCGTGTTCGGCGATCCCGCGTCGATGTCGGTGCGTAATAACGGCAAAACTCGGAATGCATCTCCTCACGCCCATTTCAATTTAGCGCGCATTCCCGAAGATTCGATTCCTCATATCGAAAAAAAAAACTGTCCCCTCGCATCGTGTGCACGCCGCGCGACCGCAGAAACTGGAGCGGATAGTATGGCCACGAGTACGGGAGAAAATCGAAGAACGCATCGTCGAGATCGAGCGCGAGCGTCGTCGTCGTCGCGGGGGCGGGGGGGGCGGTGGTCCCGCCGCCACGGATAACGGCATCGTCGTCGTCGAGGCGGCGCTGCTCCTCGAGACGGATTGGCACGATCTCCTCGACGGGTTGTGGGTGATCCGTTCGGACGCGTCGGTGGCGATCCGACGCATCACGGAGACGCGCGGGCTCACGGAGGACGAGGCCATCGCGAGGGTGCGCGCCCAGGATGGGCGTCGGGGAATCGGCGATCGAGGGTCCGGTGGCGGCGCCTGCCGCGACGGCGGGGGGGTGGGGGGGGGGGCGGAGGGCGACGGAGGACCGAACAGCGACGTTATGGGGGACGCCGGCGTGGTGACGGCGGTCATCGCGAACGACGGGTCGCTGGGGGAACTCGAGGAGGCACTGAGGAGGGCCTTGGGCGACCCGTCGTCTTTCAGGGGGGGACGGGGGGGGGGGGCGTTTTGAATCTGGTGGCATCTCCGTAAACTAAATCCCCCCGATCGGGGAGTGATTGCATCGTATTGTATAATGTAATGACGCAGCCAAAAATGTGCGCGACCACACACATCTCCTTCCTGCATTTTTCGGCCCAACATCCTGTATCCCATTGTGCCTTATTCATGTTATGAAACCCACTGAAGAGAGGAGCAACTGAAAAAAAATGATACTTTTGATTGTCTACACAAAGTCACCAACTTTATACGCGTGGATGGAACAAGTTGCATGGTGAAAAACGACTGTTTTACATTATGATCTACATGCTTCAATAGTGATCGCGCTGATGACACGTATGTCACTCCCCCCTCCCCCACTCGCAGTCGACATAAAACATGGAAGGTACCCGGGCGCGTTTTGTGAGCGGGGTAAAAAGCCATACTTTCACTCTCTTGCTCTCTAGACACAGTCGCGATCGAATGATGTGCAATAGGGGGTGCTCTGTTTGAGAAAAAAAGAGGGTTGCTCCTAATGCTTCATCTCCTCGGTCTTCTTCGTTTCCGAGACGACTCCTTTTTTTGCCCCAAGCCTCGGATGTTTCACCTTCTTCGCCGCCTTCTTGAATACGTCCATTGGGGACTTCCCCTTCCTCGCCTTCTCTTTCGCCTTCTCCGTCCCCGCCGTCGTATACACGAGGATGATCCTCCTCCCGAACTTGGAATCCTGATTTTCCGTCACAATCCCCTGATATATAGGCACGTGTGGCGCGCTCCACATCATGAGTTTCTTGTGCGTTATGTGATGACTGACGTGAGCGCATTCCTTCCCGCAATTGTCCCAATTGTACGGCACCGAAATTATGGACGTTTTCGCCGAGGATATCAGCTTCTTCATGAACGCGGCAGGCTTGGGCACGTGTTCCAATACCTGATTGCACAATAGCAGATCGTACTTCTCTCCGCGGGGCAATTCGTACTCCATGAAATCGGCGGTGATCTTTTCGATATTCGTCGAATTGCCCACCATATCGGTGCCGTCGACGGCGTACCTCTCGTAGGATTCGAAGTAGGGCGCCACGCACGTGCGATTCGATATCCAATTGAGGTGCTGCACGTACGGATCCGACGCGCATCCCACCTCGAGGATGGATTCTGCCTCGGATCCGTACTGGAGCGCCGTGTAGTACAGCGCGTCGTAATATCGCATGCGCTGCCGATTCGTACCCCTGGGACCGAGGGAACCGAAGGACGCATTTCGGAGGGCGATCGCGATCTTGCTGTCGAAGGACGGTTCTCGCGGCTCGTACTCGTCTCCGTCGTCCTCTTTGTCGTTGTCGCTGCTGTGCGTGAAATTCGACATGTCCATGGTCACGACCGTCGCGAAGAGCGAGACGGACGCGACGACGGAGGAGATGGCGAGCACGAGCGTCGCGAGGCGAGCACCACCGCCACCACCGCCGTTTCCTATGGGACTCATCGGGCTAGTGGGACCCCTCGGGCTCGCGGTACCTCTCGGACTCGCCTTGGTCGGCGACATGCTCAGGGCGTGACCATCGCCGTGGAAGAGAGTTCGATTGGTGTACTCCTGCCCCTTGCCGTCCGATGGGGATGGTGGCGGCGACCTACGCAATGGCGGCATCGTGAATGGTCAATAGCGTGATGGCGAGGTAGATGAAATGATAATATTATGTTGGTGATAATGATATTTGACGGCGAACAACAGAAAATGATGTGATCTCATGGAATAATATGGTAATTCGTTTCTCTCTCAAATATTATATTATTCCTCGTTTGGGTGGAGTACCCCTAATAGTATGAATCGAGATCCTACGTAGACAAATCAACTCACTGTCCGTTCGTGCCTCTGGTTTTTGTTGTTAGCCAAAAAAATTGCCCAGTGTCGTTTTCTCGTTTTTTTGGCGCGGAAGCTTCCTGTCGTCGTCGTACTCACCACTCCCCAAAAACTAGAGTTATCGAAACAATGGAGCATTCTAAAAACACAAAGATAAAAATATCGGTCATAAAAACACAAATTAATGTCTTTTTAACCCTATTTTCAACCCTATTATATGTATGTCGGTCATAAAAACACAAATTTGCAGAACGTCCCCCCCACGTTCT
>JALLOS010000674.1:0-10780 GCA_036939435.1 Stephanodiscus minutulus
CACTTGTGTACAAAAAGGATTCATTGTACAAAATCTACGTAGGAATTAATTTGCTCGCGAAAAATTTATCCCTACGAGCAATTTATCCCACCCGTAGCTAGATACGAGGTACGTAACTAGACGACAGGAGGCCCAATTGGTTTTTTCTTTGGCGTCACTTTGTTTCTCCCTTTGGCGTTGGAACACCTATGGTATGTTGTGTAGTAAGACAATCATAAATATCGTCCTTTCGCTCCAGCTCACCGGGCGGTGGGGGCGAGCATGCGGAGAATGGAACGAACCATCATCACAAATATTTACCTTCTCACGCTTCCCACATTCATTTTTTGTATTCTGTCTTCAAACTTCAACCCGCTACAGAAAAGGAGACTCAATGGATTCAATCAGCGCACCCAACAGCGACGGCGGAGAGCGCCCCTCAAAAAGAATTCGAACGCCCACCCGGCCCTACAAGGCAGGGCCGGCCAATGCAGCCAATGATTCCCTTTCCCAGGAAGAAGAACGTATGCTCGCCCAAGCTATCGCCAACTCGCGTAAGGACTGTGGAAGGGAGCCTCTCATGCTTTCATCCATCCCATTTGGACCAACGTTCTATCCGACGGTTGAAGAATTCAGCGTTGACCCATTGACATATTTGGAGACGATCAGGTCCGAGGCTGAAAAGTATGGTGAGTTTTGGCATGATTGCATAATCGTAACCCCTACTGCCCCGACAAAGACATCACCCTCATCCGATGCTATTGTCCCACTAACGCTCATTTATGCATTAAAGGTATTTGCAAAATCGTGCCTCCAAAAGGTAAGTTAATTGAACAGATTTGTTGACCTCGTCACAGAAGCATTTCCGGAAATCCTGAGGGGAGCATTGGACATTTCTCCTCACTGTCTCCGCTTGCAAATCTTTCAGGATGGAACCCACCGTTCGCACTAAATGTGGACAACCCGATTAAATTCCAAACCAAAGATCAATCTATCCATCGTCTTCAAGAAGGCATCAGCTTCGGTGATGGCGCTGACTACACTTTGAAGGAGTATCAGAAAATGGCAAGTGACTGGAGCAAGGAATGGAAGAAAAGGTACTACTCCGCCCAAGCCAAGCCATTTGAAATCCCCACTGAATCCAAACCAGTAGTTCCTGCTTCTCCGGAAAGTATGAGCGGAAGCCACTCGCCAGCTGCATCTACAGGGAACAGTAGAGTGTCCAAAAACAAGGAGGAAGATTCTCTCCCCAAGATGATGACACCCGAAAATTTGGAGCGAGACTATTGGGACATAGTCGAAACCCAGCGCCTTGATATTGATGTCGATTATGGCAATGATGTGGACACAACTGAGTTCGGAAGTGGGTTTCCAATATCGGAAAGGGGGAGATCAGTGAACTCTACCAATTTTCTGACTGGTCTGCCGGACGATGAGATTCCCGAACCAGAATTCGGCACGGAGGATTTTTATCGTGAGACTTTTTGGAACCTAAACAATATTCCCAACTCCAAACATAGTGCTCTTCGACATTTGAAGGTCGGGATCAATGGAATAAACGTGCCATGGTTGTAAGTTGTGAAGAGGAGGAACCTTGCTGGGTGTTTTCCCGCATCCACACTCTTACCTCTTGTCTCTTAATCTCGGACGGTTCGTATATCCAGGTACTTTGGCTGTTTGTTTTCGACATTCTGCTGGCATAACGAGGATAATTTCATGAACAGTATAAATTATCACCACAGAGGAGCCCCCAAACAGTGGTACGGGGTACCGGGCACGAAGCATGATGCCGATGGCGTCGAACGTGTTTTCAAGAGCTATCTTTCAATGAAAATGCGTGATGTTCCTGACTTGCTTCATCACATCACCACATCATTCAGCCCACGGTTACTCAACAAGGAGGGAGTCCGGGTGTGCAAGCTTCTTCAAAACGAAGGAGAGTTTATAGTGACGTTTCCTCGTGCATTTCACGCCGGATTCAGCCTCGGACCGAATTGTGGAGAGGCGGTCAATTTTGCGGATGCAAATTGGATGCCACATGCGGCCGATGCAAATGAGCGATACCGAACGTTTGGTCGCCCATCTGTGTTTTCGCATGATCGTCTTGTGTACACAATGGCTCATCATATCAATTCGTTGCGCTCGAAGGAAGCTTGCATAGCTGTGGCTCAAGAGTTACGCAGGTTGATGCAGGAAGAGTTGCAGCTGCGCCAAAAACTCATCAATGCAGGTGTCCGCGACGTCTCGAAAGATGTTGAGCTTCCTCCTAATCGTTTAGATCAGCTTGATGAAGAATCTGCAGATTATGACGATAAGCGATTGTGCCACTCATGTGAGTTTATAACCACCGCAGTATCTCTTAATCCTTTTTCACCTGATACTCATTTTTATTTCCCTTTGTCTGCACAGGCAAGCATATTTGCTTTTTCTCGGCCATTTGCTGTGAATGTTCTCACAATAAAGTCTCTTGCCTACGCCATAGTCATTACATGTGCCGGTGCTCCATCAAGCGAAAATATCTCCTCATTTGGACGCCTGAAAGCGAAATGAAAGAGACCATCTCAAGAGTAGAAAAACGCAGTGAAGAACTTGAATCTGATTCGAATTCCGCGAAGACAGACGCCACCGCCTCTCACAAGACTCCCCTTAAAGATGCAGTCAGTTCTACGAAGGATCGCCTCGTTCATCAAACGTACGATGTTCCATCCGGGCCAATCTTCCCCATAAATTCAGTGTCACAGCTAGTATCCTCTACGCAAGGCGATTGCTCAGTGACTGTAAAAGATCTGCCCGAGGCGGAAGATAAGATTCAAGATTTGGACAGAAGTGCAGTTTTGACTCCAGATGTGGACTCAAAAATCCAGGTGACCTGAAAGACAGTGAGCTTGTTCACATTGTCCACCGAAACATCAGTGGACTATCCAACTGGCATCGACATTGCCGAAAAAGGTCTTGGTGCGATTGACTTGTCGCCATAATTAGAGTGACTGCTGTGTAAAGGGATCGTAACCGGATAGTTATGCTTGAATTCTAATTTTCAAGAAAGATCTGTTTATCCAAACTGTGTTGACCGCGTTCATTAAACATCTAATCGAAGCATCCTTTCACGGCGGTTTGTTTGGTTACTAGTAGATTCCTCCGAATGATTACTGGTTGTCTCAGGAAGTTCGATCACAACAATGCCATCAAGGTGATCGGATGTGTCCCTAGTAAACTGCCTCGGCCCACGACGAATAGATGATGACATAATTACCCTCTGCGATGTTGGAGGATTTTCTTCTCTCCGAAATGCGACGTCTTCTCTAGAATCTCGCACATCTTCAGATTCGGTTATTAAGCTATTATGGTCGCTTAGTGCTTCTGGAATATCTGTACGACACACAGGACATGTTCGAGCGAGCTGAAACCACTCCTGGCAACAATGTTTATGGAAAACATGTTCACATGGCGTAGTGACGATCACTTCACCATCTTTATATTCCATCATGCATATCTGATTGTGGTGGATGAAAGTCGCGTTATAATGCAAGTTCCAAGAACATGGTATTGAGAGTTACATAACGTATGAAATTGCAGCATAAACTTACGCAGCATTCCCTTTGATAAGAGTCGGGAAACTCGGACAAAAGGATTATTCGAAGCTGCTCGACGCTTCCTGGGGGCGCTGGATTTGAGTATGTGTTTGGTAATACTTCACCTACAAATCCACCAATCCGACCCCTCCTACCTCTCGTAGCTTCACGCGATGAGGAAATGTCTCCATCGGGAAAGTAATTATTTCTTGACAGCAAAACGGCAACAAAAATCAATGGAATGAGATAGCCAAGGATGATCAATGCCCACGCCAAAAGAGAGAGACAGACAAACACAAGGCTCGCATAAAAAAGATCTGGAGCTGTCCCACTGCAGCTCGATCCGGTGAAGACGCTTCTCACGCCCATCCGTAACACTAGCATAGCATAGATCAACTGAAACAATATCATAAATGTGTGAGAAAACAGAGCGAACGCAGCATTTTCTTTTATAGATGGAACTAAACATTGAACAATCTCACATATCCAATATTATACAGGATGACTCTTGCTGGTACTTGATTATGGGAATCTGGTCGCCAAAGGCATAGTCTTTTCATTATATCAGCTCGGAATATGTCCAGCATCAACTGAATTGAGACGAGCCAGAAATATGCTCTCAGTGGCACATCACATGACTGAAAATCAATTCCACGCAATGACGTTATGTGAGTTTATTGTGAGAAGAGCAAGATAAGCTTGCAATACACACATACCTTTTTATAAGACAATACATATGTGCTTGTCAGCAGCACCCATGAAATCAGAATGCAAAATAGCAACAAACTAAATAGCACCGCCACCGACCCGAGGATTGATGTAAACTGACGGTTGATTTGCATCCACCTAAGCCGAGCTTCTTGATCCGGATCGGATCGGTTTTGTGTGCTTCTGTCTGGAGCATCATTAGCAACATCGGCAGCACTATCATTGTCTCGAGAAATATCATGGAAGGATTCCCCGCCGTGCGTCGCTTCTGTGGCATCCCTGGGAGACGATGACGGCGCTGTTGCGTCATCAGAAACAGAAGCAAGGGGCCGTCTATTAGATGCATGCTGTAAGTCTTGTCGGACAATTGGATCGTTTTCCTGATCATTGTAATCCACTTCTTCTACAATTACCGATGAAGTCGTTACCTCAGGGCGTATACTGGGGCTCCTCTGCGAAGACTGCCTTAGGGGCATACCGCTGTGGTTCCTGTCTGGATTTACCGCTCCAGCTGATGCATTTCTATGGTCAATTGCCCTGGCAGCGTAAAGGGGCGAAAAGAAGTCAGCCAGCCGAGCTCTATCTGGTTCACTGTTTGCGCGTTGTCGAAGTTGTTGCCGACGGTCTTCAGCCTCTGACTCAATTGTTGATTCTAACGGATGGAGCAATCTCGAGCGGCTTCCACTTTCATCATCGCTTCCATAAATTCCACTGTCAGCATCAACATCATTTTGAACACGCACCTCAAACGGACGATAGTAAAGAAAGCCATTCCTGCTATTAGATTCATACAAATTCACAGTCGGATCGCTCGAATTGGACGATGCAGTGGTGCTAAAACGCCTTGGGTCACTCCTCGTATGAGAGAGGGCAAAAATATCCTCGTCTCCAAGCCGCATCGTAGTCATGGATGAGGAACTTTGTCCCGAGCTACTCCCAGCATCAGTCCCGCCACCACCGTGGCCAAATCTCCGGGTGCGGATCCATCGTCTCAACGATGCCATGCCAGCATCCAGCGATGCCGCGAGTGAATTCCCACTGCCAGTGGCTCGTCTTCTTCTCCGTGTATTCTCATCACCTACATAATCTTCCTCGTTCCCACCAAGAGCGGGGAGACTGCTCCTCTCAACATGCGATCTCCCATGCCATGGTCGCGATCCAGATCCGCCACTACTACGTTCACTTTCGATACTACTGCTATTTCCACCATTGCTCCCTGTACTTTCACTGGAAACCCGAATTCTTCTCCTTGGCGCCGAAAGCGAAGATGACGCCGGGGCGATAGCCTCGTTGCTATTCAGTTGATGAGTGAAATTATCATTGACACTAGTAATCAGGCGATCATTCTCATCCTCTGATTTATCTTGAGTCTCCTCATTACGGTTGCTTCTAGATTCAGAGATACTCTCCATCTGGTGTATGGGCCGATTATGCTGCCTGGTTTCATTGGCAATGTGACGGCCTCCAAGCATGATAGGAGTTGCACTCGCAGGCTCCTGAATAGGTATTGTATCATTTTCTCCTCTGCAACTGCTCTTCTTTAAACCGTAGCCTCTGGCGCTTTTATCTTCTCGGGTTGGTTTTGCAGAATTACCTGATTCGTTCACTTCCACCCCGGTGCTGCGCTTAAAGAGTTCGCTTATTTCTGTGGATAAAGCATCGGAGGGATATGCTTCGGGAACAATCGACCCGATGCGCGAAGGCGAAGATATCGTGGTGCCGCTTCCAGATTTTGTCTCAGCTTCCATAATATTATCTACGACGCCAGGAATTTCTTCATGTTCGGCATTAGTACCTGATGCAGTTTCTGACAGTGAACTAGGCCCCGAGCCGCCATCCGTGGTCCACGACATCCCCGGAGACAGTTCCGTCGTGCCCTGATCGGCGTCGGCGGCATTACTAATGCGGCTTGCCATGATGGGTTTGACGATTTCCGTCCATTTGAAGGGAGTGAAACATAATATTAGAGAGATATTACTTATGGTAGACCCCGATATTGCGACTCGATTGAGCGTCAAAGGCACTGTGAATTTTAGAGTACCATTTTATTCAACTTTCTCCGTCCATGGGAACAGGACAAATACCAAATAATTAGTATATCCCACATAGGGGACGAAAATCTCCCATCCCGTGAAATGTGCATTTGATTTTGATTCTGTAATAAGCCCCCCCGCTTTTCTTGCCGAAATTTTACTTCTGCTTCGCACTTGGCTGCAGTTCGCATGCAGGAAGCAGGAATCTGCGCGTCTCCATAGGGGGGATGATGCCGCGCTCAACATCTATTGAGATATTCACCACGCTACGCCAGCAAAATCGATGATTTCCTGATAGATCACCCGTTGCGTATGTACTGGACATCAGCACTCGACAGCCGCGTCCGAAGCCATGATGTTCCTTCGAAAAAGACATCTCCAAAACGGCTTCAAGGAGAACCTCCCACTTTTCGAAGACGAACCCTCCCCATCATGTTCCAACCCCAACTGGACTCTAGACTGCTGCTGTGGTGACGAAGAAGTGATATTTATCTCCCTCTTGTTTGGATACCTCCTCGCTAACTTCTTCCTGTGGAACTCCCTACTTCTCAAGCCGATGAAATTGATTGCAATATTTGTTCACGAATTCAGTCATGCTACTGTCTGCTGGTTGACGGGTGGGAAAGTCAGCGCCATCGAAGTAAACGACACTGAGGGTGGAGTGAGCAAATATGAAGGCGGGAGGAGATGTATAATCATCCCAGCAGGTTATTTAGGATGCGCGATTTGGGGGATGGTTCTAGTTGTTCTGAGTGGGGATAGAACGGCTTCCTTTATTTCGGCATGCATATTTTTGTTCGCGCTGGTGGTTTCGTTATTCTTCTCGCCAAATCGGACTACAATATTTTTGAGCGTTGGATTCTGCGTCCTGACAGTGGTATTCATATTGATGGATAGGTTCCTATTCCATCCTCTGTTACAATTCCTTACTTTATTTTATGGAGTGTTTATTGGGTCCTTCTCCGTGTACGACATATATGATGATCTCATTACAAGAACAGCGGAAAGATCTGACTCACAAGCCTGCCATCAACTTATACCACGTTGCTCACCAAGAATTGTGGGCCTCCAATTTGCTTTGACGGCGCTAGGGCTGCAAGCTATTGGACTGTACCTTGCATTGGTATGGATGACCTCGTCATAGAGCGTATCTCATATTTTCCATGAGAGAATCTCATATTTGGGGAGGCTTAAATAATAAATGATGAATGATTGGAAGTTTTTTGTTTCTAAACACTGCCAAAGCCGTGAATTGAATGTTCCCTACGGTGCCCTCTAGAGTAATGAACTATCCATGCTGCCTGATCATTCCAAAAATGATACAATATTCATACTGCGTGATGACGCAGTCCCTTAATTTTGCTTCCGAGGAAATAAGCCAAAGAGAAGTAGGAGGGAGTTCAAAAACTCTTTCAAGTACCTCTAATTCATGAAGTTCTTGGAGCGTTTCAATGAAGTGTTTGTGCAACACACACACTTGTGTGGTGGTATATGGTCATTCTGTTCTGTGTTGCTCTGGACCTGCCATCCAGAACAGCACAAAACATAATGTGAATCATGTGCCCTGTGAATGGTACCTATTCATTTACACGGTCCTTTGAATGGGACCGATTCTTTAGAAGGGTGCAAATTGTTTAGATCCTCCGGGCTCCATTTGTATGGAGCCTATTCATTATTCTCTGTCAAGGACAGACAAAGGGCCCTTATGAATGGTACAGTTTATTTAATGAAGTCACAGTTTCTGAGGAGGGGGGTTTTCGCGATCTGTTCCCATTTCTTTGGTGCCAATTCTTTAGCGAACAATGCGTCTAAGAAAAAGAAACAACACGGGTTCTGCCTGCAGACACAAAATCCAATCAGAACACCCGCCCGAGTGTGCAGCACGTGCGGCCACCCTGGCGGCCACATTTTGGCCGGATTCAGCCTCGCAGACGATCCATTACACGTGAGTCAGACAAAAATGATTGACAACTGGGGGCGCCAACTGAGCCCGGACTGTGGCAAATGGAATCAGAGGGCGGTGAGGGGGCGGTGACAGAGGAGCGGGCAAGCGACTTTGGCGACCTACCGTGGGAATGGACACGTGATCCCTCATCTGGACGTGACGGCGGCATCGTCGAGCGGCAGCGGCGCAGGCCCGACGTTCGTCGTCGGCATGCTTGGCGTTGACGACAAGAGGGGAGGGAACAGAGGCAGCGACAAAAGGTTGCATTGTAGTTGTCGCGGTGGTGGCACAGGCCCGACGTTCTTTGTCGGCCTGCTTGATGTTGACAACAAGAGGGGGGCAACAGGGGCAACAAGGGCAACAGGGGCAACATCACAAGGTCGCAACAAGGTCGCATTGTCCTTGTCGCGGTGGCAGGGTGGCAAGGGCAGCGGCACAGGCCTGTCGTTTGTTGTTGGCCTGCTTGGTTTCAAGGACAAGAGGGGGGCCGCAACAGGGAACAGTGGCAATTGTGGTTTGGGTCCGTCACGGACACAACTCGCGTGCGCACCCTGCGCGCACTCCGGGAAGGACGTGTGATTGAGAGATTGGTGCGATGGTTTTGGCGACAGATGCGCAGGGTCATCAGAATGGTGAGTTTTCCCCCTGTGATTAACATGTGTGAGTGTCATATCATGAATCAATAAACTCACAAAATTCACCAATTTTTCTGTTCCGCCCGTGCAGGTCCAGAACAGGGCAGGGCAGGGTTACCGGGTACCACTTGTGTTTGTTTGTGTTTGTTGATGCGTAAAATTCCGGTCCCAGAATTAATTTCGTGCGCTGACACAAACATCACTCAGGATTGAATCTTAGGTGTGCGGGGACAATGGGGCATCAAGAAGAATTGGCTATTGCAACAATCAACAAGTTTTGGTAGGAGGGAGGATGAGCGTAGGCCCACTGTGATAAGCGGAGGCTGTGATTGAGAACTTCAGGCAGAGGTGATGACCGTTTCAGGCAAGAGTCAGTGATACCAGTGAACGAGAGGTGACGATGACGATGACGAGGCTCTGCCCCAGACAAGTGATGCCTGCAACATAGTCATGGTGGTGGTGCCAGCAGTGGCAGCGGCATCGTGGAGGTGGTGGCGGCATCTGAGGCAGCTGCGGCACCAGCAGTGGCAGCGGCATCGTAGGGGTGGTGGCGGCAACAGAGTGAGGCTGTGGCGGCGCCAGCAGTGGCAGCGGCATCATGGCGGTGGTGCTGGCAACAGAGGCAGCGGCGGCGCCAGCAGTGGCATTGGCATTGTGGTGGGGGGAAGCGGCCGACAGAACAGTGACAAAGGTAGAGGCGGTGACAGAGGCAGCGTGGCATAGGTGACGGGGGCAACAGCAGTGGCGGCGGCAACACAGGCAGCATCGGCAACAAAGGCAGCAGTGACAGCAAAGGAAGCAGCGACAACAAAGGGAGTTGGGGCAACAGAGGGAGCTGGGGCAACAGCAGTGGCATTGTGATGTCTGCGTAGAGTACTTTTGTTTTTTTTTCACAAATTTATTTCCTACGTAGTATCCTACTTAAACCCCATAAAGAAAGGTTTCCTGATGATGTTCTGAAAAAGTTACGGCGGAACAGGAATCATGTTTCCTGCCAAAAAAAACACCACACGAGCGGAAAAAACAGGAATCTGGAGGATTCTCACAGGAATTACCAACCTAGCGCTAGAGCATGGTGGCATAAAACGAACGGTCTTTTTCATGTTTTTAGTGTACATTGGTACAGTAATTTTTGGCCTTGGTTTAGCTTAATACTATTGTGGCACTGTATGGTATGACTCTTAAGAAAAAGGTTTTGCATAAATATAAACACTTTACCTTTACAGTCCTGTAGAAAAGTGCTCCACACAGGATCAATACATGCCCGGCGGCAACAAGAGATGCGGCAATGACGGACAAGAGATGGCAAGGATGTCTGCCACAGACAAGAAACATCGGCGGTGGTAGTGGCAACGGTAGATAAGAACTTGCAGGGATGTTGGCTGCCAACAAGAGATGATGATAAAGAGAGACGGTGATGAGAGACGGCGGAGACGGCAAATCGGTTATGATGACTGTGGCAGTGGGAGACAACGGTGGCTTACGGCAGCTGCGTCAGACATGGCAGCAGAGACCAACAGCACGCAAGACAACAGGCAAGGGACAAGACCGGGTGGCAACCATAGACACAGAGGAAGGTAATGATGATTGTGATTCTTTTACACTTATAAGTGAGTCACGGTTGACCATGCCAAAGGGTTCACCAGGACTCACATTTAAGTTTCAAAAATCACAAACCAGTGTCAAGAAGTGTAGTATCGTCTAAGTGTTTTGTGTCGAGCTAAGCAATTTTTTAAGTGCATCACAAACACTTGACTAAATTTTGGGAATGTTCACAATTTTCTGATTTTGGACAGCGCAAGCCATAAAACAGCAAAACACCTAAGTGCGTTCCGGCGGGAATGAAAACTCCTGCTCGGAAGACTTTTTGCTAGCAAAACACACATCACACAAACATCCCCACCATGA
>JALLOS010000675.1:0-10787 GCA_036939435.1 Stephanodiscus minutulus
TGACATCTGACTCGTCAAAACTAATCTGAGAAAAAGGTTCTTTCCAAAAGGGACATTACCCTGGGGCTTTGCCCCGGCTTTTATGGTAGTCACAAGAAACTATGTCTCCCCATAGAAAGTACACCTTACCACCTGTGAACTTCGTAGTTTGGGGGGAGAAAATGGCGGGATAGGATATTTTCTACGAAACCCTCCATCGATCTGTAATCGGTTGGTATGTAGTTTCGGAAATATGGCATCATTTCTGGGAACTACCCTAAACAAATCTGTTGGGCTTGTTAGAAGTTGCAGGAAAAAGTAGGATAAATCCGATACTAAGGAATAATCATATTAGCTGCAACAGATCCGCCAATCGTGACGCCCAAAAAATCTTTCCATCGAAAAATCCACGACTCATGACACTCTGACAGCTGCGAACGCAACAACACCTCTACTGGTACCACGGAATGGTACTATCCCAACCCCAAGAGGAGAAGATATGAATAAAATTATCAAGCGAAGTGATCAAAGCGATCTCCTTGGCGTTCCCTTATTTATTTGTTGACAACGGAGTTCCACTTGCTTGGTAGAGACTACGGAGAAGCAATCTCTACTCCAAGCCAGATCGGTTCTTTCATTTTCGTCTCCCCATAAAAAGAGCACACCATCTCAGAATAGTGACGAAAGCATCATCCCAAAAATACCAAACTCCAGCTTGCACACATCAATCCACCACCCACCACCCAACACCATGACCACCGGATTCTCCATGGCCGCCAGTTGGCTCGAGAACATCTCAGGCACGAACCCCAAGGAGCACGTCGTCAAAAAGGACGCCAAGGATCCCATCCTGCAGGACCTGCACGCCATGAAGGACGCCGAAACGAAGGAGAGGGGGGGGGTCCACTCGTTGCCTCCCCCTAGGATCGACCACGGACACGCACCCAGGCAACTGCAGCATCAGCCGAAGCCGAAGTTCGTGGCGCACAAGGACCCCGTCAAGGCAAAGACCAAAAGGGGGAAGGAGGAGTCGTCGGCGCGCGATAGGGGTCACATGGCTTAGAGAAGGGAGTTCCCGGAACTAGGATTGACGGTGTGAGGTCCCACGTGTATGAAAAATAGAGGTTTGCTACTTTCTAATCTTTATAATCTTATCAAACCAAAATCTCTCATAGTTGGTCGTCGACTCTTGTCCGAAATGCACAGCTCGTCGTTGTCTCTGACTCAATCTAAGCCATTCCTACACAATCTGACTTAAAATAGGCCAACAGTGCTGGGTTTACGTGGGCGCTCAAAACGAGCAGCAAATAAAACACTATGACGAAGCACACAGCCGAGACAGAATAAAGCAACAAATGGCGACTCGCCCAAAAAGAACGACGCAGACAATCAGAGAGAAGTAGGACGCGCACCGCCGATTCCATCGAAAATGATCCATGCAAAGAAGGGCAGATAAGCACACCGCCGAGACTGAGAAAATAAGTGACGCAGCCAAGCCCAGGAAGCTGTAGAAACATCATTAGAAGGAACATGCTAGACACTTTTCGAATCCCTTCTCTTTTTAATTATTAATCATCGATTTCGGAATTGGTTGATGCCGCACCTGCACATGAGAAGTAACGAGCTATACTGAAGTTGCCTAACAATGTAGAGTTATCTAATTGATCGTTTTCGGATCAAACTCAGTCCATCCCTTATGTTCATCATCAAAACTTCCACTCGTTCATCCCTGATGACGGCGCTGTTGAACCTATGCATCTTGTTCGCCAGCTTCCGCGCTCTCCGATTCCTCCGAATCAATTCCTCGTCCTCGCTCGGCTCGTCGTCGCCGCCGGAGGAGGATTCGTGCCCGCCGCCGCTCGCAGCGTCCAGCACGAGCCCCTTCCACAGGACGTTGTCCACCAGTATCAACCCTCCCCTCTTCAGAACGCGGTCGTTCCCGACCAGGGCATTGACGTAGTCGATCAGTCGAGTCTTGTCGGCATCGACGAAGATGATGTCGAAGGCTGCCTGGGCGGGGTTGCACGAAGCCATCTCCTCCACGGTTGCGAGGGCATCGTTGACTCGGAGCAGTTCGCACCCGGCACCGTTATAGACGAACGACACGGAATCGCCTGTGAATGAATCTTTCGCTGAAGTTGGGTATTGGGAATACAGCTGTTGCAGTGCCGGTGTATCGAAATTAGACATGATCTTCACACTTACCATCGGGACCGATATCACGAAGAACGGTCGCCCCCTCCTCGCCGAGGCCGTACTGGGTCATCGCCCTCAAGTGCGCAGACGCGATGCCCAACGCCGACCTATCCCGCTCGAGGGACAGTACGAAAGGACCGCCGCCATAACGTGTCCCCGCTTGACCGGTGCCCAAGCTCGCGCCGGCCTGGGATGCTCCCAAAAGGAAGCAAGCCGTGGCGTATCCCGTGAACGTTCCGATTTCGAGTATACGACCCTCGCGAGACACGGACGCCAGCGTCGTCAGGAGGCTCCCCTGCACCGACCCCGAGACCATGTGCGCGCCGGTGGGTAGCAGCCTCTTCGTGTTGGATTCGATTTCCCGGAGGAGCGGGGGCGGTCCCGTGGAATGCGCGGAGCTGTAGTCGTCCAAGGACGAGTAGATCGCACCTCCCTCGCCCGTCCCTCCTTCCCTCCCTTCGTCCTCCACGGCCGATGCGATGTGGCCGCCACCGTCGCCGGAAGAGGATTCCCCCCCCCCGAGATTTTTCATCGGGGCCATCCCGGCATTGATCACGCGCGTCTTGCAGGCCTCGGAGCACGTACCGAGATAGGAACCGCTGCACTTCTCGCACTGGACCATCCTGCGGTGGCAGTTGTCGTTCCTGCAATTCGTTATCAAACTCGCCTTCGCCCCGCACGTGTAGCACGCGCCCAGCTTGTCGTCGGTTATCTTCCTCCCGAGCCGGCCGTCGAACACGAAGTTCACGCCCCGGAACATCGGCTCCTCGTCCGGCATCTGCTCCCCGAGGACGCGGTCGTATGCGACGACGCCCCCGGCGAGGCGGGAGACGTTCGTGAATTCCATCTCCTGCGTCAGATACGCGTTCACCTTGACGCAGCGAATGCCGCCGGTGCAGTAGGTCATTATGGGAGCGTCCCTCGGGACGTCGCGCAGCCTCTCCCGCAGGACTTCCCACGAATCGCGGAAGTTCTCAGTCCCCAGTGGCTCGGCGAGCTCGAACCTTCCCACCTGCGTCTCGTAGCCGTTCCTGCAATCGAGGACTATCGGGAGCGGCGACGCGGAGGCGTCGCCCCCCACCGCCCCTCCTCCTCCCCCCGACGACGACAATCGATCGCGCGCCTCCCGCGCCTCCTTCAGCCTGCGGTGCCATTCCAGCGGGGGCATGTCGTACCCGGCGTTCCGCCAGTCGAGCGGCCTGTCGAGGCCGTCCGCGACTATCTGGGCACGCACCCGAACGTGCAGGTTCCGGAAGGGAGGGTCGGATGCGAACTCAGCGGCGCCCACCGGGACGGGATCGACGTTCATGCCGTTCTCCACGTGCCTACCGAGCACGTCCGACAGCTCGCCGTCGTCCTCACCCTCGCCGACGAGGTCGGACGACGACGACGACGACGACGACGAAGGAGAAGGCAGAGCGCAGCACCGCAGGAACGCCGGCAACACGTTCGTGGGCACCGCCATCTGGGCGTTGACGCCCTCGGTCGCGACGTAAACCCTCCCGAGCGCACGGAAGGGGCGCCACGCCCGCCTCAGGACCTCCGCGGTCCTCTCCGGATCGGGTACGCCCCCGGGGGGGAAGGAGTAGAAGGAAAGCATCGTCATCGTCGGGCTGGATTTGGGATCCGGCATGCCGACGAGGTAGTGCGGCGGGGGCGGGGGGGGTGACGCGTCCGGGTCCTTGGTCACGTGCAGTACGAGCGTGGGACGCCTCATCGCCGTCGCCGCGGCGGCGAGGAGACGCCGTTCGAGGAAGAATTCCTCCGCCCGCAAGAACGCGCGCCGGACGTCGTCGTCGGACTCGAGCCTCCAAGTGCCGCCCCGCGACGACATGACGTCGTCCTCGTCCCCCCCGAGGACGTTCCCCTCCACATCGAACGTCGGCAAACTTGCCGACAGCAGGTACGTGCTCTTCTTCAACCGTCGGAAGAATTCGTGTATCGTCCGCCTCAGCCCGGTCATGGACGTGCAGGCGTGGTCCTCGTCCTCCGAGGAATCGCCGTCGTCGACGACGTCGCGATCGCAATCCCCGAATAAGTCGGCGGGGCGCTCCACGAACATCCTCCCCCGCCTCTCCCTCCCGGTCATCCTCAGTTCCTCCCTCAGGGTCCGGCACGCGACGACCTTCACGGCGAACATGGGTATGGCGGGGGTCGAGACGTCGTGGCGATCGTCGTCCGACGACGACGATCCGCCGCCACCGTCGTCCGTTCGTCCTTCGTCGCACTCGTCGCGTCGTTCTACGTCGTCGTCGTCGTCGTCTACCTCCCCCCCCGGCGATCGCGATCGTCGCCGTCGCCGCCGCGATCCATCGTCGTCCCCCCCGTCATCGCCCCCCCCCTCCTCCTCGAGGAACAGTCCACGCAGTCGGAGGTTGCGCGCCCTGTCGGCATCTATCGACTTCCGACGCGCCTCGTCCTTCCGCCGGGATGCCTCGATCCTCCGTCGGACGATGGCCGTCGTCGAGATCTCCCTGATCGCGGAGATCGTCGACGACGGTATGATGTTGTCGCGGTCGTCGCTCGGACCGCGGTCGCGGGAGGAACGCAGTGCCGACCGCGGCGACGAATGCGACGCCCCCCGGTAGTAGCGAGGACGGGGCCGATCCGGCGACGTCGACGATGGCGGGAGGAGGGGGGGACGGCGCCGGGGCGGCGGGGCGAGCGCGAAAGCGAACGCCGACGCCGACGACGCGCGCGGCCGCGACGACGACGGCGACGGAGCGGCCCGTATCATCGTCAGGAGGAGAGACGCGGCGGCGGCTGCGGCGGCGGACATCCTGATCATCCTCGTCGTTGGATTACAATTCCCCCGCACCGGCGCCGTCCTCCTCGTCATTTACCCTTTGATTTATTTTATTCGGAGCGAGGGGGAGGAGGATGAGGGAGGGAGTGAGCGACGCACGGTGGGTGGGTCTGGGAAATAAAGGGGAAAGGAGAAAGGATGATTGATTGCATGATTCCCCACTCCTTAGCTGCCACGTGGACCTAACTTTGGCGATCATTCTATCGCCGATCGAAATATTTGATACTCTACATTATTTGTCACAGCTAATAAAAAATTAGCCCATAGAGTAATCTCGTACAATATTTATTGTTATATATGATCATGGACGAGATCGCCCCCCCCGCCATACCGCTCATGGCCGAAATGGCGACGACGATGGCGTCGTCCGAATATCCCGAAGATACGACGCCCCCCCCCGCCTCGAAATCACCATCCTCATCCCAACAACGACCGCGACCGTCGCACGTCTCCCTCGACGCCATCCTCGCCGAACTGCAGGCCTACAGGGACGAGAACGACGGCAGCCTCGACGTGCCGACGTCTCACCCCCTGCTGGTCCGAATCGCCGACGCCCTCGTGTCCTCGGGCGTCGTCGGTTCCGGAGGAGGAGGAGGATTAGGGGCTGGCGACGACGAGGGTGGGCAATGGGACGAGAACATGGCGGAGCTTCGCGCCTACAAGGTCCGGCACGGCAATTGCAACGTCCCCCCCGGAGCGTCCGGGCGGTGGGCGGCGCTCGCGGGCTGGACGGCGGAGCAGCGCGTGCACTACGACTTGTACGAGCGACAGCGGCCGTCTCCCCTGACGGGGGAGAGGTACGAGCAGCTGCAGGAATTGGGCCTGACCGTGAACCCGTGGGAGGGACGGCTCGACGAGCTCAGGGCCTACAGGGCCCAGCACGGAGATTGCGACGTCCCCATCGCCTACCCCGGCCTCGGGCTGTGGGTCCTGAACCAGCGCGACGCGTATCACTTCGAGCGAGACGTATATCCCCAGGATCGCATCGACAAGCTGGAGGCGTTGGGTTTCAATTGGAACAGGTGGGGAAGGAATCGTCTCAAGGTGCGGGAGGAGGCGTGGGACACGCAGTTCGCGAAGCTGGTCGAGTTCATGGAGGTGCACGGGCACTCGAATATTAGTCAGCACGATAAGGACAACGAGAGGCTGGGGAAGTGGATCAAGAACCAGTTGAGTTGTTTTTCCCGGTTCTGTTGGTGGTGGTTGTGGTGGTGTATTTCCCGATTAGCTTCAACTGCACTATTTTCGCCACATGATGTTCACTCAATAACGTTATTTTATTCTTTTCCTGATAACACCGTCGCCAGACGCTACGAATACAGGAAGTATCACAACAAAGGTCTGGGACCGTCGCGTCTCGGGAAGGATCGCATCGAGAAGCTCAATGAGATCGGCTTCCAGTGGCGACTCCGCCCCGAGCGCGTACCCTGGGAAGAAAGGTTCAATGTAAGCTTGTTGTAAATTTCCTCTATCATGATTCGCATCGTCCTTGTTTCCTTCAACGTCCACTGTTGCATCGTGTGTGATTGTCTTTCTACAAGGCCTTGGTGGAATTCAAGGAGGCTCATGGCCATTGTCGTGTGCCGATGAACGTCCCCGAGCTCGGCAAGTGGGCGAAGTACCAACGCGATCAGTACGTCCTCCGCGCGCGGGGGAAGAAGGCGAAGATCACAAAGGAGAAGATAGACATGCTCACGTCCATCGGCTTCGAGGACTCCCTCGAGGAGAGGGTGGCATTGGGTCTGCCGGGGGAGGGGCTACTTGACGATGAGCAGCATGGGCAGCAGGACGAGGATAACTTGCTACACGACGGGGTCGCGTACGAACATAACGGGGAGCCGCACGCCGAGCATTACCTGCATGGCGATGCGGGTCATGTCTACGGTTGTGTTCATTCTGCTCAGCCTGATTCGGATGCTGTTAATTATCAGCATTATCCTGCGTAGCAGTTTTTCGAGAAAAAATGTGAAATTCATACATGTGTGTGTGCTGCAATGGATTGGTCTAATTATTGACTGAGTACTAGAAGTTGGGTGTATCCCGATTGCTTCGTTAGTGGAATGTCAGCTTCATTCGCATATATTGACAAATTAGTTTTTATTATTGTTCTATTACTTCTGTTCCTTCGTTCTCCTAATCTTTCTATATTATATTTCAGGCAAAAACTTCTGCATACGTTGAGCCACAGTAGTTTGAATGCACTCCGACGCATGTCTCCCCAATACCTTCATTGCACTGAGTACTCCACGTGCAAGGGATCCCGCAGAAAGTGCGGGCGTAGACCTCGCTCACCCCACATCGATGATAAACAGTGCTCACCTGCGGA
Organism: Stephanodiscus minutulus; assembly: GCA_036939435.1. Classification (NCBI taxonomy): domain Eukaryota; phylum Bacillariophyta; class Thalassiosirophyceae; order Thalassiosirales; family Thalassiosiraceae; genus Stephanodiscus; species Stephanodiscus minutulus. The sequence goes on from JALLOS010000675.1 coordinate 7,308, forward strand.
TCGGTGTAGGTTCGTTGAGGGATGGAACCGCAATAGTTTTCATGGACGGAATAGCAGCCTGTCCCAGACCTGATATTGTAATGGTACAAGAAGAAAGTATATTAGAAGAATATATCTATGATGAACAGAAAATACAGCCGCCTGAAAAACTCACGGACAATTGAGAGCACTCGTGCAGATTGAACCACATCTTTCACGGGCGTCAACCTCAGATATGCCACATCTGTTGTCTGTACTGATGACAAGTGACGAGGATGTTGGTATGGCGGTGGGTGCGCTTGATTGACTGACAGCTACGGGCGCAGCTGTTGGGATTGCAGTGATGGGTAGTGGTGCCGTGGGTTTCGACGAGGGGGTAGATGTTGGGATAACAGTTGTGGGCTTAGAAGATGTTGGTGGTGACGAGCCAGGTTTTGGTGTCGTGGGTTTCGATGTCGGCTTTGACGAAGTCGGCTTCGACGACGTTGGTTTCGATGTGGGCATTGATGATGGCTTTCTCGACGTTGGCTTTGGCGATGTTGGTTTTGAGGTGGGTGTCAACGAAGTTGGCTTCGATGTTGGGCTGGCCGTGCCTGGACTTGCTCCAGTTGGCTTTGACGATGTAGGCATCATTGTTGGTTTTGCGGCCGGACTGGTTGTGGCTGAGATGGGCGCCTTGGTTGTCGGTGGACCAGACGAACATCCCGATGTCTCGCTCACTTCGGCTAAGACGGCATCACTCCACAATCCGCTAGTATCATGATTTGCTACCCAGAAGAAGGCGCCTCCATTGCACGAGAACTGGCCGTTATTGTACGTCTTGAGGTCGGACATGATTTGGACAGCTTGGGCAGAATTTGCGTTCGAACCCGTGCCACTGCAGTCAGAGATGCAGAAGCCAAAAACAACCTGCATTTGAATTGAAAAATAGATCTCTGTTAGTTTGATGGTTTCATGGAGCTCGCGCTGCTTTGAGGGTTGAAGGTTGAACTTACCTTGTTCGGCTGTTGGTCGAACAAATTATTCGCCAAAGATGAAAACAGGGCACCGGCACTCATCGCTCCAGCGCCTGTCCCACCGACGCCATCCGTCATAGGCCTCGTCACACCATTGTAGAACTGCGGAAGCAAGAAGTCTAAATCGGCACGTCGGGCCCTCAATATCTGAAAGTACTTCGACGTGCTTGGAGTCAAATCGCTGTCCATTGGGGCATGCGTGACCTCGTAGCGGCCACGGTTGTACCCATTCGTGAGTTGGAGGGCATCGAGCTTGCTGCGAAGCTTGGATGTCAAGCTGTCGAGGAACGTCTGAGCCTTGGTATCCGTGTATGCTGCTGATTTCTGCGAGCATCGCCCTGCCTGCGTGTCAGCGGTGTCATAGCAATATTCGTAGTCGATGTCGATACCATCGAACTTTTGGCTATTGATTATAGCGACGAGGCTTGTGGCGAGTTGTTCCTCCTTGCCAAAGCAGTAGTCCCAGCAGTTATTTTGATCACCTGTGTAATAACGATCATGATCGTGAGATGAAACATCTCTTTTGATCTACAGAGACGCGGAAGTTTTCAAGACTTACCAGACCAAGAGCCTCCCATGCCAGCGCCGCCGAAACTAAGAATGACCTTCTTCCCAGCAGCCCTCCACGTATCGACAAGGGGCTGGTTATTCGCATTGTCGCAAATGGGCACCGACGAAGCGACGGTACACAGTGTATTACAGTTATTCTTAGTTTGCGCCCAAGTATAAGATACTGCGAAGGCAACGACCATGTGAGAGTATGCGTCGTATTGACCGGGAGTTGGGCAGGCCTGCCAATTGCCAACGTATCCAATAAGACGCGAATCTTCTCCATGATTGACGTTGTAGTTGTAGCCGGTGGGAGGGGTAGGTGGCGGTGGAGGGGGCGGAGGTGGAGACGTGGACGGCGGAGATGGCCCGCTGGTGCAGGGCCCGTTTTGACAACAAGCACCACAATAATTCGCGTCGGTTCCACACCACTGCGACAATCAACACATTAAAGGCAAAGATGAGTATCTATGAATGTGTGTATCATTGTTCTTTAACAGGTGAAAGGACTTACACCATATTGAGAGCAGCAATAACCTGAAAATCCTACTGAAGCACATGTGGTCGAAGGACCGCATTGCCCCGTTACAGCCTGACAATTTGAGTTCTGTGTAGTCACCACAGTAGTAGTGGTTGTCGTCGTCGCCGCAGATGTTGTCATGACAGTAGTGATTGTTGGTGGCGCCGCCGTTGTTGTTGTCATTTGGGTTGTCGTTTGTGGAGGCGCCACGGTGGTGCTCGTGATTGTAGTTGGTGGAGAGGGCGATGGCGGAGCTGCGCAATTGTTTGTGATCCTGAAAAAATGAAGGTTAAGAAATGAGTTTCCGCGACAATCGATCATAATTATATTGTTTGCGCCACTTTGGATACACACCTTATTTCGGCACAGTTCCAGAACTGCNAAATTGTTAATTCACTCAATTTATAACTTTCTCACCTGCTCCGGTACGCCATTCCCGTCAGGCGGAAGAGGTCCGCAATTAGGGACAGTTAAATCACTGGCAGAAGGCCAATGCGGCCCCACCGGCCAATTATACGTATTATACCCCACGTGAACACAACTGTTAGCAGTGATGTAGTGCCATTGAAGCAACACAAGGTCGCCGCTCAATCCCGTGGGAAGTTCGAACTTGTAGCTGTAAGTGTAAAGGCTATCGGACATACCAACGGTTGCGAGGGGGATGTACGCCCTGTCAGGATAAGTCGGGTCAAAGTTGGCTCCGTATATATTATCAGAGATGAACTTGAGTGGGTATGCATCGAAACAGGCCTGGGTGGGCACCTGGAACGGGGAGATAGGACACGCCTTGAATGAAAAGTGGCCCTTGTGATGCGCCGTCAATGCCACCGAGACGTCGATGATCTGACCGGGTTGGTAGCATGCCTGAGGCCTCGGGGCCAGGGGTCCCCCCAGCGCATTCTTGGGATAGTCGTATTCCCTCACGCCGGCGATGACGCCGCACTGACCAAGGGTACCGCCGGTGTTTGCCGACTGGGGTTCGGATTCCTTTGCGGGATCCGATTCGAGAAGGGGCCACCATTTACCATCTTCGTAGGCTACAAAATTGCGAGACCGGGGAGTTTTTAGATAGCCGTGTCCATGGACGGCGAATGGGTTGGAAACAAGGGCTAGGAGTGTCGCCGATCTGATTCGCGCTATGCAGCGGTTGATAGTCATACTTGTGATCGTTTCCTTGTTTTGTCTTCTGTCTACGGATGCTGAAACGAGATATTTATGTTGGCTTGGGGAAGATAGAGGGCGGGCGGGTGCGGGTGTTACTTATGTCTTTTGTATGTCTCGTGTGTGGTAATACAAGAGCGTGAATGGTGAGTTTTTTGCATTCACGTTAGGGAATAGTTTGGAATGGTTCTCGGTTTTAAAGTGATTTTGAAAGTTTGTTGCGAGTGAATTTGGTTCACGAACCCCGTTTACAAG
>JALLOS010000676.1:0-10764 GCA_036939435.1 Stephanodiscus minutulus
AAAATTAATCATGAGGTCTTATACCGCGCCCCCCCCGACATCGTCGCCCCCCCCCCCCCCCCACCCCACCCCAAAAATGACCACATTCAACCGGAACATGATGACCCCAACAAAATACAAAACCAAAACAGCGGAAGCTTCGATATCCTCGACTCCAGCGCCCCCCCGGATCCCGTGCGCGTGGCCTTGTACAACGCGGACGAGAATATGATATGGAGCTCCAACTACGGCGATACCGAGGGCTCCTTCAGCCGGGGGGGGTCGGGGAGGATGTGGCTATGCATCGAGAACGGCCTCACGTACGAGCGAAACTTGCATTCCGTCCCGGATCCAAGGATGCGCGTCGAGCGGACCATCGGATTCTCGATCCGGGTGAAGAAGCCGACGGTCGTAGTCAGGGAGATGCTCAAGAGGGAGGTGTCCGCGGCGGCGGCGGTGGGGGGGGGGGGGGGGGGGGGGGCGGGGGGGAGGGGAGGACGACGACGTCCATATCGGAGACGTCGACGACGCCATGACGAGTCTCGTCGAGTTGGCAGACGAGCTCAACGAGAACTTCGACGCGCTCGCGGACCACATGTCGTTCATGAAGGCGAGGGAGATGGTTCACCGGGAGCTGCACGAGGAGACCTTCACCAAGGTCGTACGGTGGAACATACTGGAGATATGCACCGTCGTGGCGGTCACCTTCGGGCAGGTGCTGAATGTCTGGTGGATAATGAGCAAGGCGGCCAAGACGAGGTATTATTGATGATGATTCGCGAATGGCATATGGCTCGGCTGAAACGGAGGTGCTCGGTGATATCTCAGGGCATTATGAATTGCATCGCCATCAATTAGCCTGCGGACATGATCGAACGAGCATGCTTAATATCATTGATTCGATAGGGGGGGTAACCAGCAAAGTTTTATCTGACTAGATCCTCGAGATGATTGACAAACGAAAAACATAATAACTCCATTACCCAGCTTTGTCCGTGGGGTGCAATTATAGTCACGGTGGAAAGCCAATAGGCCATAGACATACCCCCAACAGTCCTGAAAGGGACACAACATATAATGCGTATTTTAAACTTTCCCGTAGCTATGATTCAATTCCCTTTCCGAGATTCTCCCTCCCCAAGAGAGGAAGGCTGCTGGAGCTTCGGAATTCATTTGCATCGATCTGTATTTTTTCGACTTGTGTCGATTTTCTCCGGCTTGCCCTTACTGGATCGCCTCCTCGCATTCGGCCCTTCTTCCATCGTATTAACGAAGATGGAACATATCTACCGCCCCTCCTATCGGTTCTTCGTTCCCTTCGATCGACACTCATGAAAGGTGTTTGGCTTTGGCGTTCATGGGGGCCCCAGCATCCCACGTCGGCGTGGAACGTCTCCGCCAGCATGATACCGGTTGTCGTTGTCCTCTAAGTCGATCTCGACCAATCTCTCCCGCGGAACGGCGTTGCGCACGCGTTTGGACGTGATCGCAGAAGAAGGCACCAAAATCTCGCGTACCGTCCGCGTCGTCGTCGTCGTATTGAATTGTTTCCAGTCGGAGAGATACTGATGTACCATCCCGTCCATGGATCGGAAGGTCAGGGGAGGTAACGTGGCGTTGGGGGTATACGCGTACACGATTTCATCCCCAGCCCCAGCACCTCCGATCTGGGGAAAGTAAGACTAGTTTCGAATTCCTCTTTCTCTGTATCATGATGGAACCCAACGGGGGGCCGTCGATTTGCATGTACGCGTCGTGGTTCTCGCACCCTTTCGAGCGGCGGCACGGCCCGTTCGGACGGATTTCCGAATGCACATGGCGCAGTAGTACACATTCCGTCGCCGCATGTCCAAGCGATGCGCTGCGTCCGGCGCATGCAGGGTGTAAAGTACATACGTACTCTCTCTCCTCTCTAGAGAGTATTTTTATCCACAACAACCAACAACAATGGCAACAAGGCTAAGGGGCGGAGGCGAAGACCCCCTCGAATACGACGAGTACGGCCTCGAGCACGAGGACGAACATCTCACTCTGATCGAGCTGTCCTCCGGAGGGAGGCGCGGTGCGTCGGGGCGGGCGGTACTAGCGGATTCGAGCTCGCCCGGCGGCGGATCGAGCGCCCTTTGCCGTTGCACCACCGTCGTATTCCTGCTGGCACTCGCGGGAGTGTACCACATGGGGCTGCAGCACGGGAAGAACGATGCCAATGGCGAAGTCGGCGGCGCGATAGACGTGAAGGAGAGGGTTCCGTGGCGCGAGGAGAAGGTGCTCGTCGGGACGACGACGGGGGGGGGACCCGCGCCCTCCTTCACCGTGGAACGCCTACGGGCCACGAGGGAAGAGGCCCTGAAGGTCGTGACCATGCTCGACGAGTATTACTCCGGCAAGGACAGGGCCTCGAGGATGCTGATCCACTCGTGGATGGACCCGTGGGATTTCGAGGATCCGGGGGACTTCCCCGAGAGGTGCGACCGCGCCGCGAAGTTGGTCGACACGATCGCGCGCGCCCTCGTCACCGACGACCAGAGGACGTTCCTCGTGGGCGGAATCGGATCCTCCGTCATGGCCGGTCACGACAACTGCCACCACGATAGCTACCAGAATCAGATGGAACGCCTCTGGAGGCCCGTGTGGGAGGCCGCGGGGATGGACTTCGCGTTCCAGAACGCCGGCGAGGGGGGGGGGTGCGGGGACTCCCACGAGAACCAGCATTTCTGCGTCGCGCAGAACGTCTCGCCGGATGTCGACATCGTGCATTACTCGTGGACGTACTTCGAGGGGGGGAGGGCGTCGTGGGTGCACGAGGATCTCGTCAGGTGGGCGCAAATGCTCCCGAAGCAGCCCGTCGTCCACATCTTCAACACCGGCGTGTCGCCCAAGGACGACAACCAATACCGCCAGCTGACTAGCTACTACGCCAAATACGGCCTCAATCATTTTTTCATGAGGTCGGGATTCGAGAATGGTGGGCATGATTACGCATCGGAGAGGGATCGAGAGACGGACCCGTTTGATAGGTTCGGTAGGGGTTTCGTGGGCGATGGATATCACAACACAACTAGGTACGGCGAGCTGGAGGACGACGAGGGACGCAAAAACAGCCTCGGCGTCGTGATGCGCAATTGGGTGAGCACATTTACGACTTTGTTTTGTCGAAAGATTGTTCGATGACCCGTACTCATTCGCATTACTAATTATTCGCTTGCTCGGATTTTTAGCATCCTGGGCCCATGGGCTTCCAGCTCACTTCTGATGCATTCACTTATGTGTACACTCACGCCCTTCTCAAAGCACTCGATTTGATTGAAAAGGACGTCGTCGATGATGGTAATGATCCGCGGGATACATGGTCGGCGTCTGAGCGCCCACTTCTCATGAAGGGCGATCTTCCCGAACCACAATTTTGCGATCCAGAGTATTGTGTGGTCGATGAAGTCCCCGGGTGCTTAAATTACGAATTACCAACCTTTGGACGGTGGGGTGCAAGAGTTGAGGATCCGAGCGACGATTTGAACCCATATGCAGGCGAAAACCAGAACTGGAGTGTCTGGCATGATAATCCCGACATATGGAAGATGGTGGACAAAGCAGATATTGCATTCTTCAAAGATAGGGATGACAAAGAGATATGCCGGCATTTGGATGCATGCGGTGGTATCTCTGCTCAGAAGGCTGACGATGGCATGGTGGTATTTCGCCTTCCGAAGATGGAAGTAGGGTTGGTCGTGATTTGTGGTTGCTGTGAAAAGAAGGCAGGGGAATCGTTATTTCTCAAAAATGAGAATATTGAAATAAGTTACAACACTGTCGCTATCAATCGGTCAGAATGGGATATTTGGCCGAATGGCAAGTGCGTTAGGGTGCTAAAGCGATTTCCGACGTCAGGTCGAGAGTCTGAGACGCCTACCGGGCATCACTATTTGGCTGTTAAAGTGCTGAATGACATGAGCGTTACAGTTCGGATTAGCCATGTCATTACTCTGTGATGAAAGCTTCAATCAACTGGCACACGAAAAACAATGAATAATATTGGATGGGCTCCGCTTCATCCATTCAAAATACTTATCTCTGCGTGTCGGGGCCGACATATTTTGGCCCCGACACAAGATTTTTGTGTCGGGGATTGCCGACACCGTAAAGTAGTACACACAAAGATCCACCACCCACCACCCACCACCCACCCCCACAACCCCAACCCCAACCCCAACCCCAACCCTGCTGCTCCGCCGCTCTCCTGCCGCTGCCACACCCATCCTGGTAGCAGTGACAGGATGGGCGATGGGCGTGGGAGTGGCAGGAGAGCAGCGGGGCAGCGGGGCAGTGGCGGCGGAATAGCAGCAGCATGCTGCCAGGACGCCGTCACCGTCGCCCTTGCCCTCGCCCTCGCCCTCGCCCTCGCCGATGACATCGCCCTTGCCATTGCCCTTGCCATTGCCGTCCCTTTTGCTGTCGTCGTGCCGCGGGGATGCCCTCACCCTTGTCCGCTCTTGCCCGAGTCCTCCCTCGCTGTTGCTGTCGACAAAGACCGCCATTGCCTCCATCGCCGATGACCGCAGCCCCCAACGATGACAACCCCCATTGCCGCCTCCACCATTAACGGCGGCGGCGATGGCAACAGCAGCGACGATGATTATGACGGCAGCGGCGGCGGTAGTGGTGACGGCAGTGGCAACAGCTGTGACAGCTGCAACAGCAGTGGGACGGCGGCGTCAATGGCAACGGAGGCAACAATGATGGCGACGGCGGCGACATCAGTGACAAAAACAGGATGGCAACAGGGGCGGCAACAACAACAATGATGGCAGCTGAGTGGCAATGCTACTCGAATGATGTAACACTGTCACACTCACTGCAATGCAGACAGTACTAATTCCTACCGACATCATAGTGACACGTCGGCGTCGCGGTAGTACCCTCTTGACAGTTTTTGAGGGCATGTCGGCGACATGTCGGCCAACATGTTGTTGTCGCCAACATGTCGGCCCGACAAACACATGTCTGTCGTTTGTACCCTTTTTTCGACATAAAATTCAACATACCCAGCTAAGCAGCAAACTATGGTAAAATTGCCAACAACACCATTGTTCGAACTTCACACTCCCATCTGAATTTCATGTTATACCAACACACAAGCGCTCTATCGTCCACTCATTGAAGATTCAAATACAGTTTGAACTGATACCACCGGGCAATCATAGACGTAACCAAGCGGAGCGCGCCATCCAGACCTTCAAAGCGCATTTCATCGCGATCCTGGCAGGGGTTGACGACAAGTTTCCTCTCTCCCTCTGGTGCCATCTCCTCGAGCCAACAGAACTCACCCTAAATCTCCTCCGCCAATCCAAGGTAGCACCAACAATATCCGCATTTGCTCACGTCCACGGCCACCACGACTACATGAAAAAGCCATTTGCCCCTCTCTGATGCACAATCAAAGCCCACGTCAAACCGGATGATTGCCGGACTTCGGACACAAGATCGGATGCCGGGTTCAGCCTCGGCACATCAATGCAACACCACCACTGTTTTTGCGTGTACATCACGAAGACTAGAGCAACAAGGATTAGCGACACAGTTTATTTCAAGCACCAGTACATAACCAACCCGACAGTCTCACCTGAATCCCATGCCGTCACGGCAGCCCAGCAACTCGCAAAGGCACTCCAAGGCAATATCCCGGAGGGCAACGAGACAGCAGAAGCATTAAAAAAGATTACCTCTTCACTAAATAGCGGCGGCAAAAAATGAGGTTGCAAAAGCAAAGGCACAACGCAATAGAGTACGGGCAACACCGGCAGCACGCCAAACAACTCACCTTCCAAGGGTCGAAGCACCACTTCCAAGGGTGGCCGATGGAGGCTGATTGTCACGTTGTTCCAAGGATGGCCAATGGACCACAGGAAGATTGTCGTGTAGTGGTGGATGTTCCAACCCCATCCACGTCACGGCCAGTTGTGCAGGCCCCCGCGACGCGTTCCCAATCACGACCACCGCGTCTCTCTCCCACAGGACGCCCCAACTACATCTCCCAGGACCCAGTACAAGGATGACGATCCCCCCACCATGAGATGCACCGCCAGATTAACATCCAACAGCATCATGCAGGAAGCAATGTTGTCATGTGTGGACATGTACAAGCCAAAGTATGTCCTGTCAGCCGACTTGGGAATCCTGAACTTCGCCGCAACAGTGCCCACGGGAACAACGTACACGGTGACACCCCAACAGATGTTGGTACACAGGATCCCCATGACTTGGTTCTACGAGATGGCAAACTCGGTAATAGGGGAGAATGGAGAACTATTGAAGTATTGCCACCTCATAGCACACAATACCACGAGGACGGCACGGAAGCACTCCTACGGAAATGAGATAGGACGACTTGCCCAGGGAATGTCTGGTCGGAACACCGGCACCAACACAGAAGAACCAGGTCCCGCAGGACAGAGCCAAGGACGTGACCTACGGGCTCATCACATGTCTCGTCCGACCTGCAAAAATAGACGAGCCGAACAGGACGAGGTCAGTGGCAGGAGGCGACAGAGTGCACTACCCGGGAGACGCCAGCACTCCCACCGCAGACCTACTCACCGTCAAACTCCTCCTCAATAGCATCATCAGCACACCCAATGCAAAGTTCATGACAATGGACAACAAGGATTTCTACTTGAATACCCTGATGGCCAGGTATCATCATGAGTACATGTGACTGCAAATTGCGGACATGCCGGAAGACGTCATCGGGCACTACCAACTCAGGGACAAGGTCACCCACGATGGCTATGTCTACTGTGAGATACAAAAGGGCATGGACGGTCTACCACAGGCCGGCATCATCGCCCAGCAACTTCTCGAGGAATGCTTGCCAAAGCCAAATGACCCCAGGTTTGTGGAAACACGACACATGTCCCATCAGTTTCTCCCTCGTTGTTGACGACTTCGGGGTAAAGTATGTGGGCAAAGAGAACGCACAGCATTTAGTCAACACGGTAAGGGGATACTACAAATGCTCCTGCAACTGGGAGGGGGAGCGATACTGCGGACTTACCATCAAATGGGACTATGTTGGACAAAAAGTCCACCTCTCCATGCCGGGGTACGTCCGCAAAGGCAAAGCCCTCACCCGATTCCACCCCCCCCCCCCCCGACAAAGCAACAGGATCAACCCTAGTACCCCCATGTCAAACCAAATTATGGGGCGAAAAAGAAATACGCACAAGAGGATGACGACTCACCAGCCCTCAACAAGGCAGAGGAAAAAATCATCCAAGAGGTCTGTGGAGTGTTCCTTTTCCTTGCGCCTTGCGAGGACGGTCGATGGGGGACTACTCCCCGCCCTCAGCTCTCACGCATCCCAACCCAACAGGCGAACCCGACGGAGAAAAAAATGGGGCTGTTGTGCAAGCAATTTTAGACTTCATGTCAACACAGGAAGAAGCTGTACTCACCTATCGAGCAAGCAACATGGTCCTCCCAATCCACAGCGATGCGTCGTACCTCTCTGAGCCAAAATCTCGCAGCCGCGCCGGAGGCCACATGTTCATGGCAGGAAAAGACAAAATCCCCATCAACAACAGGGCCAACCTCAACATCTCTCAAATAATCCAGGCCGTCATGTCATCCGTGGCGGAGGCAAAACTGGGCGCCCTTTTTTATTAATGCAAAAACAGCCATTTCAATGCGACAAATGCAAATCGAATTCGGCCACCCACAGCCACACACTCCGATGCAAACAGACAACGCAGCAGCACACGTGCAACTCACTAACAAAAATTTACCAAAAGCACTCAAGGCCATGGACATGCGTTTCCACTGGCTGCGGTGCCGTGACGCCCAAGGTCAATTTCGATATCATTGGTGACCTGGCATGCAGAACCTGGCAGATTACTTCACTAAGCATCACCCAGCCACACACCACAAGAGTGTATGCCCCACCATACTGCCAGCTGACAATGATCCTGAATACAGGAAACTCTTCGTGACACAAGATGCGTCATCACCTCATCAACGACAATGGTGCAAAGACAAATGTACAAAGCAGGTTGTGAGGGGAGGAACATTCAAAAGTCATGCTCAGAGGTTTGACAAGATGCAGTGCTTTGATGGGATGCAATGCAGCATGTGTTGTGTGCAAGATTCCATGCAAAAGCAAGGTGGAACTTGCCTTCTACAAACTCCTTTGGGCATAGTTATGGCATACACGGTAAAGATATATAGCCCTCCTCAATGTTATTTTATTTGGATGCCTTCTTGTGTTCTTTGTTGCTGAGTTCCTTCATGACAATGATGAAAACACCAAATCTCAAGGAAAAGGTCAAGTAAATCATATTACTTATCATCTTGGAGGAACAACACAGTCAGCCCCTTGTGAACTAAGTAAGAAATGACAGGATCTCGAATTCAAGGTGTCAGAGGTGAGTACACAGGCAATCCCATCAAACTAAAACTCAAGCCCAATGCATATCCCTCGTTTTTGTTGGAAATGGATAAAGCGGTTTTAGGTAATCAAGCAGAGATTTCAGGAAAGCGCTATAGGATGCGGGTGAACATCCTCTTCAGTTGTCCATGTTCAAAAGTCTTAACAGCTTAACCCCTAAGCCCTAATGGTGCATATATATATGAGCCAGCTTTTTTAACGAGCTTCATAATTGCTTTATAACATTTTTACTTTTTGTCCCCTGACAATGTAGTTTGAGAGCTAGAAATGTCCGCTAGCTCTTCAGCTCCAATCGTGGCGTTTCACATTTAAACGCAGCTTGTTGCATCGATGAGTGAGTATCGTAGAGGGTCTGTTTTTGGGTATGAAATTCTCACAAACAACTAGCGATCAAAATGTACCGTAGTTGATACCTAAAAGTTTTGTTTGTTAGTGTTTGTGTTGTTTCAACAAATTTGTTGACCATGGCGGCCGCCGGGGCAATACGGCACAGGTACTTGCCTGATGGCAGCATCCAGTGGCTTTGAGTGAAGCCCTGGATGTGCTCCATCGGGCAATGCACCCCACGTCGTACCGCTGCATTGTCATGGCAATTGAAATTGCCAGCAATTCACCTTCATTTTTGTCATCGCCGATTTCATTGTTGCCTACAACAGCAGCTAAATAACATAGTAATAATCAATGTAAACCAAAACTGAGACGTAGCGCTGTTCATTACGATGTTTTTAGTCTATTTGTATTGTTTGGGCGCCCGCCGTTAACAATGAATGCCGTTTCGGCCACCATTTTTGGCGACTGGCGAGTGATTAGTCCAAAACAAGATAAAATGATTGAAATCACTGCTTACTATGGTGTTAGTTTATTGAGCTGTAGTAAAAAAAAATTATGTAAAAGAAAGAAAGAGAGGAGTTGCGAGGTCTATGGGCTGTCAACTGGTTCTCATCCTAGCTGGAGCAGTTTGTAACATTTTTATTTGTTTTTGGTATATTTCTACGGTGTCGTAGACTCCATACAGCTCCGCTGTTGATTTGAGTACCGCTTTAGTTTTTTGCCGTTGTTTTATGCTACAATTAAAATTCAGCTACTACGTTTTATGCTACAATTAACATTCACAACACACAAGAGAACAAAACAAAACTCCCTCTTATCTACCATACCGTAGCATTTTCTACATAGGAATAGTACAAACAGATGGTTGACAAGAGTTGAACCACCCAGCAAAGAACACCACCATGATGGAGTTGGTTGCCGGTCCAGTGGCATGGCTTTTTGTATTTCCAGCCGCCCCACCCCGGGAGCCTCTGCGAGAGGGGTTGGCCGAGGGCGGTGTGCTGGTTTTATCTAATTTAACGATTCGGCCGAGAAAAAAATTAATTAGTTAACTCAACGATTTATTTTAGTGTTATAATATTATTTGAACTTAACGCCACCAAAATGATGGATAAACACCGCCCCCACGCGCTCCCGCCCAGTCGAACCTCCCCTTCATACTCCCCTCCATCCCGTGTGCCTATTTTTGGTTGATAGTAGCATTCGAAATCGCCAGCGATTCGCCTGCATTTTTTGTTGTCGTTGATTCGTTGTTGCCCACTACCATAGCTAAATAATATAGTAATAGTGAATTTAAATAACAACCAAGTTAGATTATTGTTCTTATAGTTTTTATAAACCTAATAGTATGTTTGCGGTTGATGATGGATGCCGTTTCGGTCACCATTTGCGACGGCAGGTTGGCGATTCGTCAAAAATACAAGTAGTAGCACAATAAAATTAATTACGCTGTTATTTTATCGAATTAAACAAAACCAAGCGTAAACACCCTAGGCCAACCCCTTTGGATGGCCACCCGTGCGTCAGATTGGGGAGATTCATTGAATGAACGCCGTCGGGGGGGCATACGGAATAACACCATGGCGATGATGTTTGTGGGGGGAGTTGTGTTGATGCTCGACAGAATTCCGTACCATTCCTACCGTAGAAAATTTACAGAGCGGGAGTTTTTCATTCCCGCCCGAAAGTTTTCTAAACCCAAATAGTGGTTAAGTTGTTAACGCACCACGCTCCTCGTCTGTGCACAGCCCCTACCACCACTTGGTCTTCTTCTCGCCTCCGCCCCACCTGCCACCGTCTTTGCTGTCGTCCTTGCTGTATTTCCGCCACCGCCGCTGTAGCCACCCACCCCCCCTTCATCCCCCTTGATGAAGATGATGCCACCAGAAAAAAAACATTGTGGCAGTAACGAGAGGAAGAATTTTTCCATGTGGACCTGATTTTTCTTCTACATGTATCATTTCTAGTTTAGAATACCCCACATGCCCCCGGCAGGCTCTTTGAAGGTGTTGCATGCC
>JALLOS010000677.1:0-10762 GCA_036939435.1 Stephanodiscus minutulus
CGTTTCTCATCAGAAATCTAGTAGAGGATCCGAAGCTGCCAACACGCTTAGGACAGACAGTGTCGGCACCCATGTTGGCTGTGTTCTCGGGCAGATCGTGCGGTCGTTGCTGATGATGATACCCAGGGGTTGGGCGCCCGTGGCCGAGCCTTAAGGTGGTGTGGCGGAAATAAGCCTCGGCGGGGACGGCGAGAGTGGTGACCCCCGGTCGCCCGAATAACGCGAATATTCCAGGATCCCGACGGCACGGATTTCTCCACGATCACCGGCGTCACCGAGCGCGGGGGGAAGCTGTACCTCGGCTGTCTCCACTGCGATTACTTAGGAGTCATATCTCTGGATTGAGGGGGGGTAGGGGGTGGTGGCTGGGGGTGGAGTAGAAAATTGATTGTTTTGGTCGGAGAGAAGTGAGCTATTAATGGGATCAGTGATCGCTCGCTGAGCTTGTGTGTTGACTTAACACACACACACACTCTTTTAGGGACCTCACAAAAATGTAGCCAGGTCCTCCTTCCTCTATTCCTCTCTCCGTGCACAACATGCGAGAAAAACAATGATGAGCACGAGATATTTCATGGCCATGTATAAATAGAAAAGAGTAGGCAAAAGTTGGGATATGTAATGTACTAACTCTAAATTATGATCATGTAATAGAAAAGATTAGAGTTAGAGTGACGGGGGAGGCAAAGCCTCCCCCAATCAAGAGAAATTGGAAATCTATGGTGACGGCCCCTGGACAGTTCCCACGTAGATGTGTGCCTCATTTTGCTTCGATGTTAATTGAGGTTTTTTCGTATGTACAATTTGTACCATTAATACCAAGATAAATGAGGCACAAACACATTTCATCTATGTTTATTTACAGTTGAGAGCGATTCAACCAGACTCACTAAGAAACCTCTCTCAAGAGAATATCTGAAAACGAACGGTCTAATGACAACTATTAATGATACCAGATCAAATGAACAAGTAAACACTCATAATTAAAGGTCGTACAATATGATACCGCTAACGCTATCAAATTGCAGTGCATCAACCACCTGAATTATGCTGTGGTATGCCTGTAAGCAAAATCTCGAAACAAGAAGTCAAATTATGTTTGGCCATTCTGTGTAAAGTTTGATATCGCTTGTCCGTTCCAACTGCTTCTGCTACATAACGTAAATGCATCGATGTTCCATTCCACTCATAACCTGGCCTTTACATTTGTAAATCGAAACGTTGAGAAATTTGTTTTCTCTTGCACCTTCTGCCATGACGAACACCCACCGCCAATGCGCCAAATGAATGCCCAATCAAACTCAGCGATCAGGATTGCACATCTCCTTAAAAGTTTTACTCGCACTGAAGCTCGGGATGTTTAGAGCTCTGATATCAATTTCCTCCCCAGTGGATGGATTGCGACCTTTGCGTGCAGCACGGTACGTTAATTTGAAGGTTCCAAAGCCAGGGAGGGTGATTTTTTTCCCGTCGGCTACTTCCTGAACACACACATAATGTGGTCGAGATTAAGCGTTGTGTGTTAGGAGCGTGACAGCTGCAGAAAAAAATGTGTTCACCGATGAAGGCAGAATACAAACGAAACCTGACTCACAGTTGCAAGGACATCCAATACCGCTGTCAAAGCCAAATCGCTCTGCACTTTCGTCATGCCCGTCTTCTCCGCCACAGCCGATACGAAATCTGCCTTCTTAAACTTGACCACCTCGTCAACAAAGGCAACAGCAACGGGAGCGGGAGCGGGTTCCTTCTCGGCGGATTTCTTCGTGGATGTTTTTTTTTTCGTCGATTCTTTTTTCACGGCATAGAGTGACGTATGAGAGGCGGGAATAGCGCGCGAAGAAGGCGACGCTGCTCCCTTCAGCGGTCCTCTCGCGGGAGCATTAGAGAATGCGGCCACGTTAGATGATAGGGCCGAAATGACAGCGACGCCTAGGAGCAGTGTCCGATGAATCATTCTTGACTTGAGGGCTTAGTAAGCAGACCGCACCAATCAGCTACTCCTTTGGGCAGCGAGATCGGAAAATGATGGAGACTGCTACGCTTTGTTGATGGTTGTGATGGTTCGGTTGTTGAGCGGGTTGCGCCGACGCCGCGTTTGTGGCGCGCCGGAGACTCGTGCGTCACGACAGAGCGAGAGGCCTTTTCTCCCCTGGTATGATATTCTAGTAGAAAAAGATTCCTCCATAGTTTACTTCTAATTCTCTCTCCTCAAACCTCTATCTCCCCCAAAACCAACCGCTCACATTAAAACCATACCATGGCAGCAACAATCGACGCCGACACACGCCGAAAGGCCAACCTACGAGTCCTCCAACGGATGGATCGCAATGTCATCGACATAGCCATAACAGCCACACACGTAGTCCTGTACGAATATAACAATACTAAGCAATCATCATGGGAGAAGAAAAATGTGGAGGGGACACTCTTCGTTACGAAGCGATCGGACGCCCCCAGGTTCAAACTAGTCGTGCTCAATCGTTCATCTACTGAGAATTTGGAGGCACCGATCTCTGCTTCGTTTCAGATGCAAGTGAAGGATCCATATTTAATATTCAGGGATAGTCCGGTATCCACCGATTTCGTAGGCATCTGGTTTCACGACGGGAAGGAGAGGGATCAAATAGCATCTTACCTGGAGCAGGTAGTGTACAGCCTCATTAAAATCGAGGAGATGGAGCGCACTGAGCCCCCGCCTCAATCTTTAGCTAGCGAAGAAGACGAGGATTCGGCTCGTCGGGATGCAGGGGTGGCTCTTCTATCCACCCTCACTCTCGGGTCCAACGACAACAATGCGCCGGCACCCCACCGCGTCGCGACTGGACAGGAACTTAAGCCCGCCGTCGCGGACCGGACATCGGCGGAGGAGCCGGCCATGCGCGGCCCGCTTTCCACCCACCATAATCTCGTGCTGGATAAGAAAAGCTTGCAACTGTCTCTGCTATCGCTGATACAGGACGAGCGGTTTCTTGATTTGATCCACGCTCAGTACTTGAAGGTTGTGCATAGGCGGGCGGATCGTCAGCAGCAGGAAACCTTAACGAGGAAATAATCGTTCGCTCCATGTCGCTCACTTTCTTAAATTTCATTCATGATAGTTGGCACGAGGGCAGGACAGGAATTCTTTCTTGGTTTTGTCTTCTATCCATGTTAATCTTCCTAATATCTAGAGGCATCCATTTAATGATTGAACCTTGTCTGGCAGCCATATCTTATGATACTAACAACAAGCAAGCAACTGCTCGTTTGTTAATTATCTTTTGAATACGCAAGAACACCAGCTCATCTGTTAGGTCGGGGCGCGAACAGGTACTTGGAAGGATGTGTGGCTGTTATTTGAAACAGGATACAAAGCCTCTCAAAAGAGAATACGTACGCTGCAATCATAATAAATACTCAAGAAAATAAATGATCGGAGGCCTTCGTTCGTTTATGTCATAGTATTTATCAAGCAGCGAGAGTTATAAAAATAACTCGGAGTTTAATTATTCCCCGCGCCTCAGCGGTGATAACTTCACAATTTTCGACGCAAACTTCTTCCCCCCACCTTCGCAAAAATATCCTTATCACAATCAACTCAATCTGTGGGCCATTTCGGATAATCACCTTAGTGATCCAACATCCCACGAACACTCCTCTCGAGCGAGCCATATTCCTAAAAATCACTCGAAAAATACCCACACTCTCCCAACGAATCCAATCTCCATTCATATCTCTCTCCCCCTTCCCTCCTCCCGGGGCGATACATCTACTTTTTCCCTCACGCACGCACGTACGCACGCACACGCACCATCTCCCTCCCTCCCTCTCCCCTCCCCCTACTTGGCCATGGGATGGGCGGAAACGTACTCCACGGCGTCCTGGACGCTTCCGATCCTGTCGGCCTCGGCGTCGGGGATCTCGATCGCGAACTCGTCCTCGATGGCCATGACGACCTCTACGGCGTCGAGGGAATCGAGGCCGAGATCGTCGCCGAACTTCGACGTCGGCTGGACCTTCGCGGGGTCGATCTTGTCGAAGTTCTTGATCACGGCGAGGATACGTTCCTGAACCTCCGCGGGGGGGAGGAAGGTCTGGGCACATTTGGGGGGGGGGAAGTGCATTGTTCGGAGGGGGGATGGGGGGGCGGGGGGGGGGGGGCGTCGGATTTGTTTGCGCGTAATCGATTTTGGGAAATTTGCGAAATGTCGTTGTTGTTTTTGTTGTTGTCGTTGTTGGTTTCATTCGGAAGAAGAGTAAGGCGAGGGTGGGGAAAAAGTGGAAGTGGGCGGGCAAGAACGGGTCGGAGCAAAACAAAAAAAGGTGCGTGAGACACGAGCGCGTAAAAATCCACATAGGTCCTCCCCCCGACTCGATAACACGTCGACGAAGAGGGGGGGGGGGGGTCGATTCCACATATCGACGGAGGCCCGCGCCCTGCCACCCGAGGCTACACGCCGAAAACGCCGACACGCTGCATGCCGCCGAACGACGACGAGGGGTCGATGCTTGTTTGGCGGGGGACTCACGGTGGCGCCGAAGCATCGGAGGTGCCGGGACGCCGCCGGCGCGAAGGCCGCCGCCCTCGAGGAGGCGGACGTGGAGACGGCGGCTCGCGCCGCGAGGCGCGATGCGGCGGTGCGTGCTGATGCGGCGAACATGGCTGGGATGGGAGAGGGTATTGTGTATTGATGATGATTCGCTCGTCGTGTGGTGTTGGCTGTTTCGTTTCGGGCGGATGGGTTTGTGGCGGGAGGCGACGATAAAGAAACCGGGATATTTGACTATTGGGACCTTTCTTCTCCCTCTTCATTAGCAGGATCGGGACGACAAATAATAAAAGGAAAGAGCACAGTTAGTAGCAGCCGAACGACGACTCCGCTTGAAAAGGCATCATCATCCATGACGCCGTCGTTCTCGTACGGAAATCCGCGCGCCGGCGGCCATAATCCCGTCGCGGGATCGTCGTCGTTCCACGGTGGCGGCGCGGCGGGGGCGGGCGCGGACAACGACGACCACCCCGACGACGAGGGCCGTCATTCGGTCCAGCTCTCCGTCCACCGCCCCCGTCACCAACACGCCAACAACCGTACCCTCCAGCCCCCGTATCACTCGTCTCATCATCAGCAGCAGCAGCAGCAGCAGCAGCAGCAGCAACAACATAAGCATCAGCGCCATCAACAGCAACACGGGACGGCGACGACGACGATGACGTCGCTGGCGTCGAAGCCTCACGCCTTCGGCGGCGCGGTACTGTCCCCCGACCACGCCCGCAACCTGTGCACCGACCTGGTGCTGCAGCTGACGTCGGCGCTAAGCGTTCAGGCATCGCACGCCGCAGCGAGCCGGGGGGTGCTTCCCCCCGGGGGGGAGAGGATCAACCCGTTCCAGGGGTCCGAATTCGCGGACCGACTGCTGCTGCTCTCGGACCCCGGCGGCGGCGACGGCGGAGCGACGACGTCGGCGACTGCGGCGCCGGGGACGCCCGAGGCGAATTGGCAGCGGCAGCAGCAGCAGCAGCACCACGGACTGCCGGCGCACATCCTCCACCTGCTGCGGAACGGCGTCGCGGGCGGGGGCGGGGGCATGGGCGGGGGCGGGGGCGGCGGACCGCTTTCGTCCCACGCGGGCGGCGTGCCGCAGACCCCCAAGGCCTCGTCCTCCCCGGGCTACGCGCCCACACCCGACCGCGGCGCCTCCCCCATCGACGCCACCCCGACCGATCAGTCCTTCTCGCACCACAACCACCACCACAACCACCAGCAGCAGCAGCAGCAGCAGCATCACGGGGGGGGACAAACGATCGCGCTGGTCAACCCGCTCTCCCTACTCTCGACCGCCGAGGCCCTCGAATCCCTCGCGTCGTGGCGTACGCACTACACCGTGTGGATCACCGAGGCGTGGGACATACTCCGGTGGAGCGAGCCGAGCGCGGCACTCTTCTGGGAGATGGCGACCATGTTCCACACCCTGTACGTCGCGAGCCTGAGCGCTCGGGGGGGGGGGTCGGGGGGGGACGTTCGCGGGCGCGTCCTCGGCGCCGGGGGCGATCCGGCCGCGGGGCCCTTCGGCGCCGTCGCGAGGTCGTCGACGGCGACCTCCTCCCCACACGCCGGGGGGGTCGCCTCGTCGTCGTCTCCGATCATCCCCCCCCTGTTCAGCTGCAATTCGCAATCCTCCATGGGTTCCGTGCGATCTGCCGCGGCCGATTCGGCGTCGGGGTCGGACGATCGACGGAGCAAGGACCACCACGGCCACGGTACGAGCGCGACCCCCTCTCGGGGAGGAGGCGGTGGAGGAGGAGGAGGAGGAGGGGGGATGAAGCCCGCGAGGCACTCGGCGCGCGAGCTTCCCGTGTGGCTGATATCCATGTTCCTGCTCGTGCACTGCGAGGGCGAGGCGTTCCTCAGGTGCACCTCCGGCGACGACGACCGCCGCTTTGCGGACCACGCGGAGAGCCCGGGCGGCCGGGCCGACGGTGGCGGCGTCGACCCGGCGCTCGACTTCGCGGCGCTGCTGCACAACAGGTCCCTCTCGCCGCGAACGAGGCTGCACGCGTCGTCGTCGCCGGGCGCGCACAAGAACAACGCCAACTGCGCCGCCTTCCTGCTGCGACACCTTCGCAAGTTCCTGCTGCTCTGCGCCGTGCCCCGTCACGCGCTCGCGTGCAGGGCGCTTGCCACGCTGGCCGCCAGGGGAGTAGGCGGCGGCGGCGGCGGCGGCGGCGGCGGGGGTAGGTCGAGCCGGAACGCCGTCAACAATTTAGACATTGCGACCATCTTGCAGCAGCACCAACGCGAACACGGGACCATCGGCCTGAACGTCGAATTGACGATCGAGGAATTGGATCGTTTGCACCTGGTGCTGCAGGCGCCCAGCGGAGGCCTGGTCGACGAGCCGCCCATTGCCATCGGCGAGCATGTGTTGAAGTGTCTGGCGTTGGAGGAGCTGGAGGCGCATCGGAAATCAAAATCCCCTCTTGCCGGTCCTAACACGATCAGGTGGAATTTGATGCAGAACGGATTGGTCACCGTATCCGACGCGGAGAGGGTACTTCGACGTTACTTGGAGGAGGAACTGACGATGGCCAAGACCGAGCTCGACGGGGAAGATCATCATCACGTTGGCACCTCGTCGGCGGCAATGCCCTCCTCGGATGTAACGCCCAGACTTTCCACTTTGTCGCCCGGCGTCTCTCCCATTCAACCGGGCTCAGCATCACGGTCGCGAGGAGCCTCCATCACCTCCGACTCGGCGGATGCTGCCAAGGACGGAAGCAGTTATCTCAAGGAATTGAGTTACCAAAATTTGCGTTCTACAACTGTTCTGCTGGAACCGGGGAAGGATAATACACTCGGCGGTGGCGGCGGTGGTGGACCCACTATCAATAATGACGGCACCAGTGGCTCAGTGACTTCAGCAGACCAGCACTCGCAGGCCTCTTCGACAACGCCAGAGCAGGTTAATGCCGCGGCCGCTGCATCCCATCATCAACCAATGTCGACGTCATCGTCATCATCGCCAGCGAACGAATCGGGACGTCTTCACGACCTCCACGTCGCCGACTGTTCCGACACGCACTTTTACCTCCTCCAGCCGTTCGAGCACGCGACCATAGCGGCGTGTACCGATTGCACCATCGTCCTGGGCGCCGTCGCCGGCCTCCTCCACGTTGTCGACTGCGAGCGCACGACCATCACGGCAGCGGCGCGGCGCGTCGTCGTGTCGAATTCGTGCGACGTGGTGCATTACGTCTTCACCCCGAGTCCGCCGCTGGTGGTCGGCGACAATCGCGGGTGTCAGTTCGCGCCATACAATACCTACTACGAGGGCTTGAGGGAGGACCTGTTGGCCACTGGTTTGGCGGCCCTGTTGCGCAGCGCGACCAGCAGTGGCAGCGTTGGCGGGAGCGTCGCGGGGGATTCCGCCGCGAGTCCTGGAAGGGGAGGGGAGGCGGGGGTCAGGTGCATGAGTCCCACGGCGTTGCCAACGTTGCAATGCGCCAGCAATAAGTGGAAGGTTCCTGTGGGTGAGTGAAGGGTTGGACAGTCGTTATGGATCGGTTGCCTAATTTCGTACTCATCATTTTTCGCAATATCTATCCGCGCATGTTTTTATCCAGAACTTTGCAAGTTGGAGGTTCCTCAACTTCCTAATGTTCAAACTCCCGGATCGTCTACACTTGAATCCTCCGGGAGCAGCCTTTCTCCTGGAGCCGACGACCGCGCTACAGTTGATGTTTCTATGAAGACGCCCATCCTCCTCCCGTCATCAGAATTCAACGTGATGCTCGTTCCGGTGGAAAGTGAAGATGCGCGAATGCGTCGTCAGCAGTTGAGAGATTCGCAGGCGGAGGCTGCTGCGGCCACTGCTTCCGGCGGGGCCAACACCGAGGAAGAGGAGAATCCGGCAGCGTCGGAAGATGCCAGTGTTGAAACCATGACGGTGGCATTCAGTCTAACGGGGATCACCAGCGAACGTGAGAAGGGAGAAGGAGAACGTTTATCATCGTCCCCAATCGAAAGCGAGTATTGCCGAATGCTTGCTGACCTGCTCACTCTATCCCCGTTTCACATGCCGCACGATTATGAGAGGAAAGTGGTCGCCAAGGCCGAGCGTGTGCGAACGCTCCAGTCGGCGATGCAAGAGCTAAACAGCGAGCAGAGAGCAACTTTGGAGGAGGAGTTGAATAGGGGGTTCCAGGATTGGTTGGTAACGAGCGGGAATTTCAAGCAGGTCTTGGATTTGATACATCTGGACAAGTAGTAAGCACAGCTTGATTGGTGCATGCCTAGAGAACTATAGTTGTCCGTAGTGTCCATATGTTTTAACTTACTTTCTCCAACATATTGGCTTGACATAGGCAATATTTTTTCGTTGTTTGTACACCAAGCTAAATACAAGAAGGCGACAATTAGTGGGAACGATCGCGCGCGCAACTCCATCCATGAGATCCGAGCATGCTCGAGGTACGATACCAACAAACTGGAAGGCGAGCTTTGCAATTCTGGCGCTCCAAACATTTCACCAAAACACGAAGTAATTGGGTCAACATGAGAGATTTCTAAATTAAGAAAAAGGCTGGCAAGGAGTATCGGAAGCATATCGAAGGTTACCTCGACATTAGAACCTAGCGCGGATGAAAATAATGCCCTCCCGCGGTGCGCATCCTCCTCATCAAAAGCATGTCCTGTTTCCGTTCGTCGTATGGGGCCAAAAATGTTGCAATGTGACCGCAGCTCAGATTCAATTCTGAATAAGCCCATCAACAATAATTAAATCCTATCCAAATACAACAAGGATTGCCAAAAATTGGGCTACTCTGGACAACTTACTTCAAAAAAAAAAGTGAGCCAACACATCTACCTACTACCTACCCCGTCCGCGACTATTCGATGAAACCGGACAAGAGTCACTACTACCGAGTCCAAGATCTGTGATTCAGGAATGTTATAGTTATTGTTCTCAAACCAGTGGAAGGGTACCTTTCAGGTACATGCATTAAGAAGCTCCATTGTTTGAGCGGCTATTTAACGAGATGACCACTGATGTCTGCAGGCTCAGAAATATAAATTTATCGGAGCTAAGAGAACCAAGGATTGGCTATGCGGACCAACTTAATATTCAAGCGTCGTGGATTGACCTAGCCACCGCTGGAATTATCCATTATTCACTGCATCCCAGAATGCTAATACAATACGTCAAAGGAGAATACGTTGGTGAGTCTAAGGATGTGTCTCAAATAATCAAAACACGTCTCACCATACATTGGCAAAGCAGACGTGGCGCACATTGGACGAAACCTCACCAAAGGCTGCCCCTCTATTATTAACTTCGAGGAGGCTTCAGAAATGAAGTCTTCTAATATTGAGAAGGGCAATCAAGCAACTTTCAATATGTACCCGGAGATAGTACCAATAGCAATGAATAAGGACGACAGGTATAGTCACCTGCTTCCCGTTAAGCTCTGGGTGCTGTATTTTTCACTGAAGTGGCTTGAATTAGTGATTGGCACTGCTCAAACAATTTTGGGAATGACACTTGACACCAACCTTATGACAGTTGGTATCACGCCACAGTATCACCAACAAGTAGTATTGGCCAGAATAACCAAAAGATAACTCTTCTGTGCGACAAAACCAATCCAACGATTTGTCCCGTTCTTGCCGCACTACGTCTGGTGCTTAGAGCACGTCGCGTTTCGTAACCGGATTCAATGCCGGTGGCTGCTGGGTGGAGATTACGAGACACGAGAAACTGGATCTGAGCGATCCAACGCACGTTTTCCGAACTCCACCTATCTAGGGTAGACCAGCGAGAACGCAAGGCGCTATCTCTCTTGGTCCCAGTGGGAATTCTCAAGGCGGGCAGAAATTCTACACTTTGACTACTGGTAAGGTAGTTGTTCGCCGGGCGTGGACGGAACTTCCAACACCCAACTCTGTTATTACAAGAATTCACCTATTGGCTAAAGGTATGCCGGCGCTCCCTGTCTTCACTGATCGCACGGGACGCATTATTGGTGATGTAATCAACAAGGTATTATACGATAACAACAAAGTCCCAGCTCTGGTCGACGATGGCAATCTCCCAGGAGTGCATACGGACGAGACTGAAGGCATTGACGAGATCCCAGGAGTGGATCCGGTGCAGGAACAAGATTCTACACCAGCGGAGATTGAAGATATTGATCTCGACTTTGCTCCAGCCAAAGACGGCAATGTTGAACCACCATTGGTTGACACACCACCACTAGTCGATGACGCACCAGTGGTAGAAC